>JABEVS010000439.1:0-53859 GCA_018290735.1 Coelastrella sp. MACC-549
TTGTGCTGGAATAGGAGCGGAGTATGACTGAGATACGTCTTTACTTTTGTTAAATCAAATTTGTCCTGAGCAAGGCAAGGTTGGGTCCTGGAGGGAGATGGGGGAATTTGGGGGGAGTGGGGGGGAGACCAGTGTAGTGTGGAACTGCAGTCATTGTGATGTGGTGGAGTCGGAGGGTACCCTCACGTCGGTGATGGGTACGCCTGCCTTGAGTATATGAGATGACTTGAGATTTCCAGTGCAGCAAAGCAGTTGTCTGCATGGTAGTTGGTTCCAAAAAACAGCAGTTCTTATTCAGTTGCATCCGGTCGTGTGACGAGTTTGCAGTGTGTCCTGCTATTGAGCAGATGCAGCTAGGCCTGTCAGATGGCTGTTTACAGCTTGTTTGTTGGCAGCAGCAGCGTGTCACCTTGTGCATGTGAGTATTTGTCTTTCGGTCTCATGATAACGTGCTTCATGCTGGCCTAGAGCCATTGATCTATATCTGCTTTGTGCTTGCAGCAGTGGTAACCCCCAGGCCTTTGTCTCCAGTTTCAGCCCATGTTCCTATGTTCGGATTTCAGATCATTACAGCGTACGGAATTGTTACATTCTAGTTTCTGGGATGGGCATCTCAGTCAGGGCTACCCTTTTCTTGTTACCATGGGTGTCTCAGTCTTGGTTATGAGGTCATGGCAGGGTGGGGTCCTGCATTCCGATCATGACCTATGGCCTGCCCTGTTGTGTAGCATATTCAGTGATGATTTCTGTGTGGTGCTTGCATGACATGCGGCCCAACGGCACAAGCAGTTGTGACTCCAGCTAGGGTCTGTGTTGGCTGATGCCATCAGTTTGGTCAGGTGACGCCCTATGTCAGTATGGTATCGATGACTGCAGTTTATGCATTGTATGCTGCATGTTACGGCGGTGCTCGATGGCGACTGTAACGGATTCTACGCTACATTATGTAGTGTGGAACTGCAGTCATTGTCACCAGTCTTAGCATGCAGCCCCACAACTCCTATTGACCTGACAACATGACAGCTTGACAATCGACCATACCATACCATACCATACCATACCATACCATACAACCTGGCCCCAGAGGGGCGCCCCGGAGGAGCCAACATAGTCGCTCATGGGGGGAATCGACGAAAACTGCCAACAGGACCTGACTACACAGTGTTTTGCTGTACAGGTGGTCCACCCACTACAGGCCCTAGGGTAATCGCATTAGTTGCCTGCCACAGACAAGACACACACCTCTCAGATTGCTGTCCTCAAACCACATTGCTGGCAAGTGATAGTCAGCCAATCAACTAGCTGGCTACAGCCGTGCAATGGCCAAATGAGACAGCATGGTTGCATGTTGTCAGTCACTGTGCAAAAGACATTACCAGAATTCGAATAAATCAATGGACATGGCCAGATCACCACGGCAAAGGCCTTGCCATGGTAAAAAGACACTGGTAAATACAAAGCATTGGCATTGTTGCAGAGAATACATGGATTTCCAAAGAACAACCAACTCATTGGCTCCATAGAGTGCACGCAGAGCCTGGTGTAGCAGATCAACTGTGTCAGTATATGCAAGGTAGTGCCTTACTGTCTAGCAGGTGTATTGTGTTTGACATAATGACATGGCAGTGACACCAGCTGCCAGCAGAATGACTCAGCCACGCAGTGCGTGACCCCGAAAAAGTGCCAAACAGTCGAATGCTGCACCTGCACGCAACTGCTGGCTATCAACCAGACCATAGTCCATGGCAGGGTACTAAGGCGCACAATGTAGCGCTCAAAGCAGTGCTGGCATCAAATAGAGCCTTGGCTTATGCAGCCAAAGGAGGACAAGACCGCCACCCATCACAAACCTGCTCACAAGTTACTACCCCCCTGTATATTGCTTTTATTTTTCCGGCAAAATAATCCGGAAATCACTCAGCAGGACGTGTCAACGTGACGGAAATTAAGCAGCCGCAATAGATGTAGATTTTTTGGCATGATATCTGATTTGCCTGGAATTGCATCCTTGATAGCGGCATATAAAATCTAGCTGCTGTTTCAGATGTCATTATGACCTCTCCAAATGAATAATATCCTCATATTGTCAGGCTCAGTATTGGTGGTACCGGTAGACTTAAAGCAGGAAGCTTGGCACACACCCAGCCATCATGGCATAGAAGTTCGTTTTCGCTTTCAAACTGCAGCTCAGCCAAGCCTTGGCACGGGAAATGGTGTCAACACAGCATCAATACCATAAGCCATAGAACTGCCGCAATTTGCCATACGCTCAACCTTGGCAGCAGATCCCAGTGTGGTCTTGACCTCGGGGACATCGCCTGTGGCCTTTACCGTCACCTTGGCACCAAAGTATGCCGTTGGCAGGCCTTGACCAATGCTCCACTGGTCCAGGGAATACTTGCCGCTGACAATATGGTACTTAAGCAGCTGGCACATCAGACCCTTCAAGTCACCGTTGAGGACTTTCTCCAAGGGCAAGCCAATTTTGTCGCATATATTCTGAATGGCCTGCAAGATAGTAGACGGGAGTTCAGCAACCACCATTGGGCATCAAGTTCTGCCCTCATGGCTCACCACTTTGAGAACACCTGACACATGAGGGCACTACTTACCTGTACAATTGACCTCAGTGGGAACTGCAGACGCAACTTGCGTGCACAGCAGCAGGCGGGATGCTCTGCCTGTTATCCAATGCTGCCGTTTGAGAGAGGGATTGTTATATGGATGCTTTCACTGACTAAGATGGCACTGACTCTCCAGACTCGCATGATGCAGCATAAGACGGCCAGTCAACTGGCACGGAGCTTGGGCCAAGTATAAAAGCTGGTAACCACAACCTGGGCTGAGCTCTTGAGGTTAGGTCACCGGTAGCTCTTGAGGCCGTCAGTACACTAATGCATCACCCTTTGAAACACCTTGCCAACTGTGACATGTGCATAGCACACAATACTGCCCTCACCGAATTGCTGGGCACAAAAAACGTCTTCACCAACGTAGGGTCAGATTGCATCTTCTGCAGGTCGGGACATTGCGCCAGTGCCTTGGACGTGTAGTCATAGCCTGGGATCTTGGCCAGTGCCTCAGAGCAGGTGCTAAAAGTTCCATCAAAGACAGGAGCAGCTGCAAAACAAGTAAAGTAGTACACTCAACCGAGCAGCAATGCATCCTATAGCAACGCTTCTCGGGAATGTCCTCGCGGCTACGGAGCAAATGCAAGTTCCCTCCATAACCCACAAAGGGATTTCACTGCTGATGCCGCATGTAGCACCAAAAGACTACCAGGTATACGAATCATCATGTCAGTGATTCGACTGGCGCATCATCTGTTGGATTCGCGCACCGTATGCCCGCTGCAGTAAGCAACGCACATCCGCATACACCGACTGCTTGCTGTGCATAGTGCTCACCATGCACAATAGCTGCCATAGCCACCATGAATGTGATGGCAGCAAGTTGTGCACAACAAATCATGTCTGCTGCAGCAGCTGCTCTGCGCGGGACTGTTTTGTAGGGATTTCTGATCTGCGAGGCAGAGGAATGTCGTTCCTCTGAAGAGTATATAGTATCTGATCCTTATGTGAATCAGTGCTCTTGAGATCGATCGTCAAAAGCTGGCTAAAGCTGTTCGAGGCTGCAGCTGACTGGGCCATTGGGAGGGAGGGTGATGACCGAGGCCGCTTCGTATTCTTTGAACGAGCACTACACAACTCTGTCTGTACACTGTCGACTACAATAATTGTGATTACGCAAACATGAGCGCAGCGGTGAATGCTCTTGTTACCCATATGGCGCAAGGGGAAAAGTGGCGGGCGCGGCATATGCACACGTCAGTAAGGCTTCCGGCAGATGTAGATATAGCTGGAGCTGTCCGAGCATTCAACTTGAGCTGAGTACTCTCGAACTGTGGTCATGGTCTGCCCTGCTGCCAGGCTGCTTGCATCTGGCGGTATGACGACTTTCACCTGGCAGCAGCACGCAGACACAAAAGGTGATGTGGACTGAACTTGGCAAAGCACAGGCAGTCCTTACAGAGCTTCCTGACCATGAAAGAGATCTGGCACTTGTGAGGTGGTTGCTGCTAATTGAGGATAGGGTCACATACGAACGTCAATTTCAAGCAATGGCCAGGATGGCAACTTGACTCAAGTTGCACCACATTGAATGTGGTGCGAGGCACCTGAGCAGATCAGAGTAGGGAGTTCCCTACCCCTTCACAGCTTGTCATGCATAGCACAGAGCTGCTTCTGGCCATGCCTGCTGTCAGCCTGGACATACTTGGCAGAGTGCGCTGAACAGGTAACATTTTGCATGTTACAGGGGTGACCTGTTCAAAGGCACCTCCCAAGAGACCCCATAATTACAGTGGTTATAACAGTGGTGTTCGGGTGTTATTGCATTGTGTTCTGATTCAGTTTACACACGATATACTAGCAGATGATGACCATCATGATGCACAAAACAGTGCACCCTGTTACTGCAGCTATCAGTACAGCATGATACATCAGAAGCCATGAATCACGGCCGCCATATGAGACAGCAGGATGCAATGCACCCATTGGCAATGACACAGGGATTGTGTTCAGTCACCTGTATGGCCTCCCAGGCAGCCTGCTGCAATAAGGGCAGACGCATCTCTGGCGTTCCATGAGACAACATCACAAACACTGCCGAATTCTTCAGGTTGTTCCAAATCACTTGCAGTGCTTTCCCAACATCCTCAGGACCAGTGTCCCTACACAGTATGCAGTCAAGTGTGCCCTGCAGCCAACACACACAGGTGTCAGCTTCAGAGGTAGTAATCACCACCTTGGCAGTGTGATGGATCACTGCCATGGCAGCACACATCATGAGCTTGATTGCACTCATGACCATTCTGTGTACTTGCTCTTAAGTGGTTGCCGGCCCAGAAGAGTCTGTGCCACTTAGTAAGCTTCAGGCTCACAGTACGATTGATGATCGCTATTTCTGTTGCAGATGACGGCCTTGGAAGAAACAGAATTGCAGCAGCCTGGTCAGAAGGCTTCACAATTGCTACTGGGATTGAATGACCTGAACCTGGTGGCAACTTGCCACACTTTATGTAATAATACTTTCTGCTCTGTTGATAGGGCTGGCAGTAACTGCTCCTACAACCGGTGAATATACTGTGCTTTGCATCAGCTGCATTTAGTGTGCACCTTGTCTATGATGACATGGTATGGGTAGTGCTCAAACGACAGTCCCTGCACAATATCAGCGTGCTGATACTGCAGGCTAGTCCTGCCAGCATCTGTACTGCGCTGTCGCCACAGCTGCAACACTTTGCTGCTGAAGTCCACACAAGTAACACCGCGGTACCCACTGACCATATGGTACCATGCATAGCAGCAGCAGTGTTGACATGCAGGCAGAGCAAGGGCATAGTTTGGCAGCAATAGCGCATAGGACCTTGGAATGTCTAATGCTGCTGATCTTGAAGCGTATATTGCTGCACAGAGCTGCCGGCATCAGACAGCGGCTGCATGCTTTGCACTAGCTATCTCGTGCATGTACTCTGGCTTCTGCTGCATTGTAAATACTGGTGCAGATGGGTGATGTATTATCAATATCACAGAGTGAATCCAAGAAATAATTCACTAATGTGCATGCCAGGACTGTGGCGTGTGCATGGTGTGCTGTCTCTGTGAAACTGGGGCATCAAAATTCCCAAATAGTGTCTCCTGACAGCTGATATGCATTATGCCTTTCTGTTATGCACAGTAGCATGAGACTTCCACCTGTCGTATAGCTGCTCATGTAGATCTGATGTGCCGGGGCCCAACACTAGTATAGAATCACTGTATTGCATCAAACGCTGCAGCAGTGGTCTGATCACTTCGTAAGCAGCATACCTGCAGGACACAGCAAGCCAGAACTTGAGGTGAATTGGAAATTCTGCATAAAAACAACCTACATTGCATCTGTGCGCTTCAGCTGTTCCCATAGGGCTACTGCTTGGTCAACTTACATTCAAAGTACTATGTGTCTTTATGCAACCAAGCCCTAAAGAGGATAGTGAAAGGTGTGCCGCAAGATGGGACCCTCGTGAGAAGTCCGAAATGATATGTAAATCAGCTGTTGGCTCACCATTCCAGTCCTTCTGTAAACTGCTGTGCCTTCTCGTAGAAGGAGGCATTTCCATAGTCCCACGTTGCTTCCTGCATGACGCCCGAGCTACACGATTTAATGCCGTACGCAGCAGCCAGAACTGCAAAGTTTTGATAGCGATGCTATCAAAACGATGCGTATGTTCCTGACCAACCCGATACACCAGACACTGCTGTGTGTCCGAAGACCTTCATGACACCAGCCATGACAGTAATACAGCTGAGTTTTCGCCTGTCCTCCCACAAGGTACCCGATAAGCACGTATGGACCACGTGTGTTGTGATTTGCAGTTCTTTCTATCAATCATGCTGCATGCTCTGCTCTGCAAGGCCTTGCACATTTAGCTGCCATCTTGAGGCATTTCTGCTAAATTTTCAGAAACAGCATTTGTATTGCTTAAGTAAGGCCATCGTTGAGGGCAGTAATGGGCGATAGTGCTGACACGGAGTTAGCTATCAAGTTCAGACACGTTCTAGGAGACGTCGGACCGTTTACCTTCAGCGATAGTGCTTCCATACAAAACGTGAAAGAGACTATATACAACCGCTGGCCGTCAGGTCTGCATGCGCACCGCCAGTGTCAACAGGCACAACAGCAGGGCTGTCTGGGCTAAATAGTTCTGCTACTGATGTGCAGATGGGCCCCTGGCGAAGGAGTCGCCCTCCTCCCCTGCAGACTTACGAATATTGTGTTCGGGGCAGTTCTTGGATAACAATAAGACCCTCAAAGGTGATAAGGGCCTGCATGTGTAGCAGTAAGCTGTCACCTGCATAAGATATTGCAGGCAGACACAGGTGGCTGCCATGTGTGTCTGCATCTGTCAAAAAGACACCCACACGACGGTCGTTATTATGTGAGTTGTATGTCCACAACCACTCATTCCTGTTGTTGAAGTGATTACCCAAGGGTGCTTCATGCACTGCAGTGACTGTGCTCTTCCTGCTATCTTCTTTGCAGACTACCGTAAGCAGATGGGCAGCTCAGAAGCTTTGGCAGTAGTGATCATGCATGTGCTGGTGCGACCAGCCCAAGCAGGCAAGACAGCAGGTGGGTGCAACAGTAGCAGCATTCTCAGCCCTCAAGACTTTGAGTTGTGTAGACATTGTGCATGTGGGGTGGGCATCAGGCCATGTGGCTTGCTAACTAGGTACAAGCTGGTTTTGAAACTGTGCCTTGGCATGTTTGCATTTCAGAATTTTGGATAATATCAGCCACCTACGGAAGTATTGTGCTGATTGTAGGTGACAAAGCAGATGCTGAAGGTGTCAAGCAGCCAAAGAGCGGCTGTGGCTGTACCATATGCTGATCGATGGGCGAGGTGCCCTAGCAACATGGAGTAGGGATGCTGGATGCAGGTCAAGGTTGTCAAGAACGACTGCCTTCGCAGCTGTATGGTTACATGCTTCGTCTCCTCTGGGGTCGAGCAGCAACACCATTCGCAATCCAGTTGCAGCCTCAGCACAGCAACAGAACAGCAGCTCAGCGGCAGCAGCTTGCAGCATTGCCCGGCGGCACAAAGAAGAGGGTTGCAGGCTTTCACGTGCTGCTGGAATGGTCCTGGTGCTGCATGCAACGGGGGGCAGGAGGGAAATGTGGAGTGCTGCACACAGCAGCAGGTGCCTGAGTGCAGCAGAACTGACAATCATCCCTGAGGTATCACTGAGGTAGTTTGAGTCTATTTCAGCCCCAGTCGGCCTGCTGGCGGCTCCAGTATATTGTGTGCTTCTCAGATGCTGATGATCTTGGGGGTCAGTCGTAGCATCAGTATCAGCATCAGCTGAATCTTATACCAAGCGTTCACCAAGAATTTTATTGGGAATACATCCATAAGTAGTTAGTATGCCATGTATTCTGCATTTCTAATGGGCCTGGGCAACCTGCACAGCCCAATCAACAACATGCATGGAGGTTTGCTCTATTACAGCATCACCAACCTGCTTCACCTGCCAGAGTCTGGCTGTTCTTGGGGAAATTAGCGTACTGAGTGTGTGCGAGTCACTAGAAGTTGTGTTGGATATGACGTTGCGGCCTGTTACCCAGCCTCCCTGTGACAAAGACTTATTCTTGATAGACACAAAACAACAACTGTGTCAGGTAACCACATCTGCCCACTTTCAGAGGCCAAGGCACTGTGTTGAGCATTACTCTCTCTCCGATGGTCATCTCAGCTTTTATCAGTGATGACAGGATCTTGCTGGTTCTGGTGTTGCAGCTCGTCCAGGCTGTGTGGCATGATTCCTACTAGCTAGTATGGACTCCTGGTAACAACCTCCTAGGTAGCACTGTTGATCATGCAGCATATGCATATGGCGCAGAATGTGCACTGCGCAGTTCGGCAGCAACGATGGCTGACAGGCCTTGATGTGGGGGAGTACTGGTCAGCTGTTGTCTGGTTACACCGATATAAACATTCCAGTTGACATCGTCATGTTCGAGGTTTGACTAGTTACTGCAGCAATCTGTGCCCGCAGTTATCCGTCCCGTCAGCGTGACCAGCTGCCTGGTGCATCCAGGCCTGGGGCGGACATGGACAACCCATGAATGACACAAAGGGTCAGTGGCTGCAGCCTGCTAATTGTGCAGCCTAAGAAGAGGTGGACAGAACCTTCACCATTAGTTCTGGGCCAGCATTAAAATATTGTGTGTGCATATACCATTGCATTTGCCAGTGCATCTCAATATGTGGCATACCTCTTTTCCTTTCATATGTAGTATAACAGTACTGGTAATGCCTGACTAGAAGAAGAAGAAAACCCTTTCCGGCCGCAAGGCCTTTGGGAATATGTGCTTTGTGGCTCAGCCACACTGGCACACCAAGATTAGACCACCCTCAGGGGCGCCTTTAATGCCTGACTAAACACGACTCCGTATTGCAGGAGCAAGTCAGGTGTACTATCCTTGATTGACTCACCGGCCCAGTGCACTGGACCACGTGCCACGTGGTCACCAGTGGTGACACCAGCGACCACTGTTGGAATTCTAGGACCAGGCAACAGCAGTGACATATCCAATTCAGATGATCAAGCATGTTCAGCCCAATGGCATCAAGCGACTAGTACTCTAGCTTGTTGCTTGAAATGCTCACTAGATATTGAGTTGCAACAATCAATCACACCTTTTAAACCAATAGCAACGCATCATGTGACCTACTGCTAGCTGTTAACTGCTGCCACTGCGGCAATTGGACCACCCTATGCTGGCATTTCCATTGCAAGGCCAAGCCCAGACTAGGCCAAGCAAACTTTGCAGTCCCTGAGGGACTGCCAGGTCAGCACTTCCTGTTCTAAGTGTGGCAGCCGCAGGCCTTGAAGCGTATAGTCAGCAACACCAACGAGTACAATGTCCAAATTATGCAGAAATCCGGCCTTATTAAAGGAGTGTCTTTCTAGCGCTGAACAGAGATCAAGGGCTGTACTGCTGCTGCTTCTTCATCGCGTGGCTCAGCGCTGCTGTTCACTGCTGTGCCCACACCTGAGAGGCTGACCCTGGCTGGCCCTGTTGGGGTTCTGCCGGTGGTTTTTGTTGCATCACCCTTCTCCTTGCCATGCCCATGGTCTTTAGTAGCACTCTGGTAATACAGAGCTGCCACAACAACTCCAGTGCCAGCCCTGCAGATGCAACAGAGCAACATGCATCACAAAGGTGTCGGCCTCAAGTTTGCCAATAGCAAGGTGCTCGGGTGACATCCACTGCGCAACTTGTGCTGGTGCGGCTGAGCCACCAAGCACTCCTCCCAAGGGCTCTGCGGCCGGAAAGGGTAACTTCCTTCCTTCCTTGTGCTGGTGCTGATGCGGTTTGACCCATATTGGCTGCTTAAGGGCAGCCTGCCTCTGCGCCAATCTGTATGACGCTGCCTGCTTATTGCTACAGTGTGTGACCAAGGCTGTGCGTATGGTAAGCACCACATGAGTGTTACTATTGATGCTACTCACCACTGACCCCCTGTAAGGGGGCTGCCGAAGAAGAGGGACGACAGCAGAATAGACAAGAACTGACGTGTGGTCATGATGATGGCAAACACCAGCGCGCCAAAGGTCTTGATGGTGTAGGATATGAACAGGCTGCCTGTGAAATGATAGTACACCTAAGTCAGGGCACCTTGGGCAGAGATGGGATATACAGCCGGCCCAGATTGGAGAGCTGGGGTGGACAACGGACTTGCAACTACAACATGCCAATACGATTCTGAGGCAACATACAAACAGGTTGCACTGCTGTGCACAGCCTGACATCCATCAACCACCACCCCAGGCCTGCACATGCTGTGCTGGTGCCTGGATTTTGCTGTGCTGGTAGAGTGAAGCCTGTTATAAGCGGAACAGGTGCCGTTCTTGGCCTCAACCTACCGCAGCTGGAAGCGCAACTGAGCAGGATCATTGCTGATAGCGCATCAGGGTGCCTGCTGATGAAGCCGAGGGTAGCGCCAAGCTGGCCAGAGGTCACAAGACCTGCACGGCAGGTTGCAAAAACATGCCACACTCATCGCTGAGGCTGGCACAATATGATAGTCGCTTGCTCTGCATGTCCCACATGACTGGCTACTTATGGCTCTGAGCTTTGCTTTGCAAACAACGGCAACAGCATAACCGCTATGCCTACGGCACCAGTAACTGTTCCAGCACAAGCTGTGAGTTGCCTGCGACAAGCTGGCTGCAGTACTCACCAAATGAGCTCAGCGCAATGGAGCAGAGTGAGACATAAAGCACTTGGTTGTAGCTTGTCATGTGGTACCCCTTGAACATTTTTTGCTGGAAAGTTGATGTATAGCCATCAGCTGTAAGGTATCCAACCATCAACATGACCCCAAAAAGACTGCTATTCTTGTCTGTGGCTACTCGCGAGGCTGTTGGCCCAGTCATGAAGAAGATGAAACACCCGCCAGTGATGCACACAGCCAGGAGCACATCCCGCAAGCTGTAGCGCTTCTTGAGGATGAAGTATCCCCAAATCATTACAGGAAACATCTTGGCACATTTTCCAAGAGTTTGCACTGCAAATGTCACGTGCTTAAGTGCCTCATACTGGCAGGTGGTGGCCACCACATTTGACAGTGAAACACTGGCGTAACTGAGGATGGGGGCCACTGGCTTCAGCTCTTCGGTTTTACCTTTTATCTGCAACATGTGAATACGCAGTGTTAATGACGAGCACCTGCAGAGCTACCACTGCCGAACTGCTGCCAGTGTCACCAGTGTCCAGCACTTACCACCAGGGTGATAGCTGCTATAGTAGCAGCTACGGTACGATTGCAGAACACCAGGAACAGGCTGTACTTGAATACTTCGGATTTCTCCCCATCACCGTAAGGCATCGTCATAATACGCTCCTGTTCACAGCATCAACACAGTCGTTGGAGCACTGCGTTACCCTGGTTCGATTGCAGACAAAAACTGCCCTCCCTAGACTCCACCAGGCCGCACCTGCAGGACTCCATAGACAAGCAGCGATCCCACAACCCCCACAACGCAAAAAAGTAGATGAAAGGCATCAGACTTGAAGAGCGGGTTACCCGCAGGGGCTGTTACTGCTTGTTTAGACATGGCTGAACGTCTGCGCTTGACTTGTGATTGCATGAAACATTAAATATGTGAGGCCGCTGTTCACTGCATGGCTAGCACTGCAGCTCGCACGGTCAATCAGTCTCAATAGGTTCAACTTCCCTTATAACATTGTCCGGAAGCCTGACCAAGCTTGGTGATGCTGTTGCGCAGACCGCTTTGTAGATCGGCACAGAAATGCTGTGTACAACCTCATACTTGGGCCGATCCAAGGATTGTTCTGAGTGCCCTACGCACCACCTCCCATCGATCCTTTTTGCTGGTCTCTGTGTCCTCACCCCAGTGGAGCCTGCTTTCCAGACATCAGAGTGTTTTTTGGGTGCATTGGTCATCATTTTGCAAC
This sequence comes from Coelastrella sp. MACC-549, assembly GCA_018290735.1. Lineage (NCBI taxonomy): Eukaryota > Viridiplantae > Chlorophyta > Chlorophyceae > Sphaeropleales > Scenedesmaceae > Coelastrella > Coelastrella sp. MACC-549. Next base: position 12,028 of record JABEVS010000439.1, read on the forward strand.
GTCTCATGATCTTGCATACCTTGAAACGTGTCACCTGCTTCAGTCCCTGTTGGGTTAGGCATTTGCAGAGCAGCTCGTAAGATTGAGCCAGGCGGACGTGAATATGGCAGGATTACCTATAGCTGTTGTGCAGCAGCATGCATTGCTTGCTCAAGCCCAGCTTGCTAGGCCTGTTGCAACAGCTGCTGCTCAGCAACAGATGCGCGTAGCCGATGCGAATGCAGCCAGGAAGCTAGCCAGCAAGAAGAGAAAGACGCAGGAAAAACCTGTCAGCGAGAAGGTAAGGTGTTGAGTTGCCTTACCCTCTAGACACTCTATTGCAGCAGCAATACCAGCAGTGCTAGTTTGTAGAGATGCCATGAACGCTGCTAGGTGATGAATAGATGATAGTGAAGGTGTACTGCAGCGCCCTACACCTGTGCTGAATGCGCTCTGCCTTTGTTGTGGCTTGTCATCGGCCCCTCAAGCAAGGTGCAGAAAGTTCACATGCCAGCCTTGTTCCTTACTTCCTGTAGCCTGTGCACTTGATACCGGAGTCAGCACTCTTCAACAGTCTTGTCATGCAAGAGCGTGAACTTGATTACCAAATCAAGCGGCGCAGATTAGAGATCCAGGCGGCAGCGTTGCCTTATGACCACCCGGCTCTTAAGCGGCTACGACTCTACATCTACTCAACCCACAGTCACCAGCCTGGGCACCAGCAGCAGCAGGACAGCAGTCAGCGACAGCAGCAGCAGATCCCAGAGCCGCCACAGTGGACCCTTTGCGTATGGGGCAGGCTAGTAGAACCGACGGACCCACCCCCTGCACCTGGCAGTGACGCTGCTGCTATGTTGGCCGCTGCTCAGGCAACACTGCCAGCCCTACCACCCCCACCCAACCAGCCACAGCAGCAACAGCAGCAGCTGAAAAACCATCCTTTCACGAGCTTTTTCAAACGAATAGAGGTGCAGCTTGATCCTGAGCAGTACCCCAATGACTTGGGTCTGTTTTCATGGGAGAAGTCCCATCACAGGTGTGCCAGCCCGTTGGATGATTCATGCAACAGCCAGCATTACACGCCACCCTGTCGTGGCTGTCGCTTGGACCATGAGGCAACACCACCTGGCTACAAACGTCAAGTTTGCAGCAGTTCTGTAGCTGCTTGCAGGGTGGTTGCGATGTGCCAAATGCGTCTGAGCACTTGACAGCGACTGCAGAGAGTTGCTTTAATTGGTGCAGGCTGTCAATGCTGTAGATGAAGACATTATAGCTGTATGCACCTGCTGCACAACACTGTTCAACCAAGGTGCTTACTAGCCCATGCTTGGCCATGCAAGCGGTCGTTGATTGCAGCAGTAAATCCAAACAATGCAAGTAGACTCTATCTGCCCTTGTGTTGCGTGCAGGGGTCCTCACAAAGACCGTATTGAAATTAAACGCATGGGAAGCAGCAATGTAGACGTCAACATAACACTGGAGCAGGAGTTCATGCCACCAGCCTTCAAGCTATCTCAGGGCCTGGCAGAGGTATGTAGCTATCATGTGCTTGTGAAGGTCATCACTGATCCTGGCAGGCTCAAAGGAGCTTGGGCCCTCATAGGACTTTATCATGCTGTGGTGCGCGCAGTGGCTGCACACCTACCTGTCCCAGCAGTGCTTGATGCAGCGTTCTGGGCCTTGTCCATCATCTCAGGCTGCCAGTGTCTTCCAAGCAGGCACTCACTACTGCCACATGCCTGTGATGGTATTTGTTGTATGTCCTGCAGCTGCTGGGTGTCACCATTGGCCATCAAAACAGCGTGTTGGCTCGTGTGTGGACCTACCTCCACAAGCAGAAGCCGCAGGGGGTGAGACACAGATATTCTGCTGAGTCTTGGCACTGAAGTTGCTGTTTCTACCCATCCATTGAGATTTGTACCGTGATGGTGCAAGCAAATTGCACACACACATTCGCACATATACACAAACGTACACCTCATCACAGCAGATGTACCCAGCAAGGAGAAGCGGGCAGCTTGCAGTCAGGCACAACAAACAAACAGCATTGTGCAAGTGTCAAGCTGCCTCAACCAGTGGGCAGCAGACAGCTCCCAGGCTTCCTGCACACTTGTGGTTGTGCTGATGGTTTTATTTCTCTGGGCATCATTTGCAGCTGCCAAACTGAGAAAGGGCGCTGGTACACCGCGCCCTCTGTCCCAAATATCATAGGCATGCAGTCACAAACAGGCCTACTGCTGCCTGACTGGTTTTGTGGCTGTTTGCCTTAGCACCAAGGAACAGAAACCGCCTACTGCATCATGGTTCCTTGTGTATGACTGCCACCTGAATGATCGGCATTGTGTGATGAGGCACACCCTTCTGATTTTTTTGTTCGTGACTGCTAAAGTCTGATTAGAGAAAGTGAGCTACCTTCTGAGCACTCTGGCATGTTACTGATGGCAAGCAGGCAGCATGTCTGCGCCGGCCATCACATCACGTGTTGAGCGTTTCCTGGTGCCTTCTTCTGGGCCAATTGATGCTGTTGTGCAGGAGCTCAGCCAAGTACTGCACCTTGATGAGAAGATTTGTGCTGCACTCAGCTGTTCGCAGCAGATACCTCGCGATAGCCTCCCTGCACTTGTGGGCAAGCAACTGTCACCCATCCAGCCAATCAAGCTGGCATACACAGTGGAGTAAGTCGGCTTAGGTGGACCGCATGCAAGGCTCTTGCTTTGGCAGAACAGCACAGCCAGCATTGTGAGCAATGTGGAGCATGGCCCTGGTTATGATGGCCTCTACCCACCACCTCTGCCAGCTGCTGCTCTGACTCACATCAGCAGGCCTTCTGGGGTGTACTTGTAATGCTGATGGTGTCTGGCTGCCAACACCTCCCGTGTCCACCTGTTTCTGTGTCTGCAGCCTGACAGGTGCCACCCCAGGGCCAATCACCTGCATAGATGTTGATGTGCTGCTACCTAGTAAGGTGCTTGACAAGGCGGTGCCAGCGCTAGATGCACTGCTGGAGGGTGATAAACAGGTGTGTGTTTCAGAGCATGAAGAGGCTGTGGCTGTTTTATGCACTGTCATGCACTAGGGGTGCAACGATGGGTCAAGCTGCCATGTATTCACATGTTGTATTATGACTGTAACCCACATCAAGTTGTACCATGGTTGCAATCATGCCTCCGGCTGCAGAGAGAGAAGTTTGATTTGTGACTGCCGTAAGTGTGCAGGTACTAGGTTTCCTTGGTGGATGCAAATGGTATCCTTTGCGTGCTTCAATCTGATTGACCAGGTCACAGGGCCGTATGTATTCAACCAAGTGCCTGTACCTGTACTCTTGTTTTGGCCCATTTGATGTCCTGTCTGCAGCATATGGTCTACTTGCTTATGCACTGTTTGGCTTGCTGCTGCAGATTGAGGGGCTGGAGCAAAAGCTCTCAGTTCACCTGAACAAGTTGTATGAGGCTCGCAGGCGACGTACCATGTACCTGGGCTTTGCAGAGGCACCAGTCGCATTCATCAATGCAGCCATTGCTTCACAAGTGAGCAAGTTGTCTGGGTTCCTGCAATGCTTGGTTTTGAGTTGTTCACATGGCCCTGAAGCAGACATTTGCAGAGACCTTATGTATGTATATTGGCTTTCACAGGCACATCAAAGCCATGAGCAGCAGCCAATAGGGATGATCATTATCATCACCAAGCAGTTATAGCAACCCTGCCTGAGATCAGCCTCGCGCCCCTTGATTTGTACCTATGCTATCGTGCTGGCAGCAGACCTCTGGGTGCATCATCTGAGCCACAAATTCACAGTAGGCCATGGGTTGCAGCCTTGGTATGCCATGACCAGACACCTGCTTCACCTGCCCCATATGACTTGTGTGCTGACCCTTTCATTGCTGCTGTCAAAGGCCCGGGAGCTGCGTATTGCCCGTACTGGCCCTGGTGCTGGCCGCGATGCTGAACTGGAGCGGCGCACTCATGCGTTCAATGGCAAATGGGTGGAGGAGGCTGCAGCCAAGTACCTTGCCAGGAAGAACAATTTCCAAGGCATTTGAGCTGCAAGGCATTGTTGGACAGTGTGACTGTGTTGTGGGGTTGCTCATGGCTTCTGACAACAGTGTAAGCCTGACAAGACAATAAATTGCCAGTCGTTGCACCAGTGACGATGCCTTCTGGAGTTCTTGCAGAACAGGTGTCGCTGCACTCCAGTGTGCCTCTGAGCCGGGCTACTTATGTTAGGTGTTGTCAGGCTTACACTGGAGTGAAATACAACTTGTACATTGAATGTAAGGTGTTTTCAGACAGTAATAAAAATGCAAGTCAACCTTACTTGAGTTTGCTTGAGCGTCTCCAGTCACCAGCTCCTCCAGTGGGCTGCTCAGTTGGTGTCCATCCTCCGAGGGTCTCATGCAGTAAAATACAATGTATCAGAGGTGATAGGTTACGGAACACCGGTGTACCTCACCTTGGCCTGAGCGCTTCCTATTGCCAGCTCAGCTCCTTATGTAAAAGAGATAGAGCCATGCAACATTGGATGGGCTGGCAAATGCAAGGGGGGCACCATCCAGAGATGACGCTCAAAACCTTAACCGGGGCTCATTTCCCTGAGTTTGCAGGAAACGGCCGGTGTAGACCGGTGGCAGGAATGTGCTCCTAACCAAGCGCCCGACTCTGCTGGGGTGTGGATCGAAAGTGGCTTGAGAGTGTACTTAGTCACCCTTGTCGAGATGTCCCCACCTAGGCCTCTACGGAGACCTTGGCTCTTGGCATTGTATGGGAGGGGTTCTCGGCTGGTTTCCCTCTTCACAATTGAGATCGGATAATCATGCATTGTGCCTTGTCCGAAAGTGGATTGAATTCACTGGGTAGATTTGAGACGCTGGGCCGATGGCAGTAAATGCTGACATGGCTGCAAAGCACTGATTATTATTATTATTATTCAGAGATGACGCTGCCAGGCTGGTGCTGCTGATCCCGAGCCTGAGTCCATTGCATAAACCATTACTTAGACTCTCCCAGCATATTATGTCCGCTCTAAGTTAGGGGTTTTCAGACTGAATTAAAATACAATGAAACCCCACTTGAGTTTGCCCAAGCTTAAGCTTTTCCTGTTGCCAGCTCCTCCAGCAGGCTGTCCAGGTACTAACTAGTGGTATTAATAATATTGTCGGATTTCTTAGTTCTCTGGGCGCCCTTACCAACGTCCCATCGCGTAAGGAGTGATCGATAGTTGGGCTAAAATATACTTGCCCCAGCCGTGTGGCGGTGTCACCACTGAGTATCTGCCCGTCAACACGCTTCAAGGGGTTTCCAGTGGTTTACCCTTGTCGTAAAAGAGGAAGGTATAATTGATTAGACAATCCGCCTGCGAAACATCGGGCGCGAGGCCGATGGCAGTAAATGCTATGGCTGATGGTATCAATTATTATTATTATCAATAGTATTGTCCATCGTCCGAGTGGTGCATGCATGCAGTGCCAGGTGATCAGTTCTGGAACATGCATAAAGAACTGGCAACATGTCACCTTTGCCTTGGTCTCGCCTGTGGACCTCGACTCACTAAGCTGCGCTAAGTGGTCACTGCTGCAGAGAAGTGCTGCAGACTGCAAGCAGAAGAAGCAAGTTACCCCTTCTGGCCGCAAGGTCCCTCAGTTCCCTCAGTGACTCCCCTCAATGACTGTAATTGGTAGCTCAGCCTGGTGAAAGCCAGTGTTCTCAGACAGCAGTAAAATACTAGCCGTATGCATGGCTAAAATTCTTTTACTATGAATGACCTGGTGTCTGTCGTTTAGACCACCCTCTGGGGATAACTGCAATGTGCAGCACTGAGCAGGCTCACACACCACGTGACATTGCATATTAACTGTTTAGAGTCCAAGTGGTCGTCATAGCGGTAGCAAAGAGTCTAGCACCTAAAGTGTCCACTCAGGACTGATCTGAAGTGTCCGATGCGATGTCGACATTCGTTGAAACACCCACTCAATACGGTGATGCTGCAGCCACGTACGACAAGACAATGCGAAGGGAGATCGCAGCTCGAGTGGCAGGTGTTGTAGACCAGCGGCAGATCGGGAATATCTTTATGGTTGCCAGGGGCAGAGTAAAAAGTTGGAAAAATGTATTACAAATAATTATTTCATTACAATGAAGTGATTTTTTGCTGACAGGCACGCGTCTGGTCGCCTACGCATCCAAAGTGTTAAAGTGTGGGTGGCCCTATTCAAGCATGCGACAGCTGACTATGTATGATCATCTCATATAACACATAATGAATGGGTCACGGCAACTTCGCGCTTGAGCCACAAGCCATACAGATCCAACTCTTATCTTCTGACCATTCAAACTGCGCAATCACTTGCTCAATAATACTTTTGAAGCATAAGTCAGTAACCTTTGCGCACAAGTGTCGAGGAGAGGTGCGCTTTGGCTTCAACTGCCACTGACACTTTTGGAACCCACAGATTTAGTGCAGAATCTCGGCGAAACAACAAGCCGAGCCTGCATCGCGTCCAGCATCATATCGATAGTTCTTACAGCTCCAACGACCTCAAATTAACCATTTACGATTATTACAGCCAGTATTGAAGCAAATAAGCACTTTTCAGCAACCTATCTTCGGCACCTTTGGCTGCAACATCTGCAAATGAGTTTTATATTAGCATGAACGACGCTCTTACAGCAGCTGCCTTAGCAGCTAGCAGTGGATTGACTGCTCCGTTGCGAGGGGAGGAGAGCACGACATGGCTTGGCAGCGAGGACCTGTCTCTCAATGGCAAGCTACCCAAGGTGCATAGGAGGCTTGAATACAATCAGTTCAAAGTTGTCAGTCATCGTGGATGCCCGCAAGCATCCACGATTGTGCAAACGCTGTTGCTGCAGACACGCAAGCCTTACACCATTACAAAACAGCGCGAACGGTGGTCAGAAGAAGAGCATGCAAGGTAAAATATGACGCTGCGTGGTTGTCAGATGATTGGGCCGGCTCGTTGCGTGCACTTTTCATGAACACTCAACGTTTGCAACGCAGGTTTGTTGAAGCTCTCCGGCTTCATGGGCGTGCATGGCGCAAAATTGAGGGTGAGTATCATTTTGCAGCTGATGCATGCGCGATGCAGCAGGGAACTGTTCCCAGATACGCCCTGCATTTGGCTTTCCCTGACGTAACCTTCTTCCGTGTATGTAGAACATATTGGCACGAAGACAGCAGTGCAGATCCGCAGCCACGCTCAGAAATTCTTTAATAAGCTTGAGAAGAAGAAAGAGGCTGGGGAAACCGTTGAGAAAGGTATGCACTTCTAGCACAGGTGATCAGCAGTACCATGCTGTACAGGGTAAAGCAGATGCCATGCTTAGAGGTCTTGGAGCTACTATCATATGTGCTGTATGTAGCCCTCTTGCTTCAACTTTGTAAAGTCATTCCATCAGTAGTCTGCTTAACAGCGGCAGTACAGCAGCGCGCTGAGTCATCTTTTCTGTGTAAAACGTGCAGAGGAGGACTTGACCATTCCGCCACCGCGGCCCAAGCGTAAGCCAGCAAAGACATATTCACGCAAAGATGCTATCACTGTTCCGGCAGCTGTCGGCACCAGCCAGCTGCAGTTCCCACCAGACGTGCAGGCTGCACCGCAGCAGTATATGGGAAGCTATGCCACAACACCAACAGGTGCTGCAGCAGCAGCAGCAGCAGCAGCCCAGCATCTTGGTGGATTGATGAACGGCTTCTGTGGGCACACTTGTTCCAGTACAGTATCAGACGCCACAGTTGCTGCGGTGACAGCTGCGGCCTCAGCTGCAGCTGCAGCGGCGGCAGCAGCAGTGGTAGCTGCTGCAGGCCAGGAGGTTCAAACCCACATGCAGGCACACCCGCCCAGCTGCTTCCCATTCTTTGGCATGCCACCTTCAGCACTAGCACAGATCACACCAGCACATGGAGTCTCAGCTCTGGATCAGGCTGCGCTACTCATCCCTGCAACTGCAGCAGCAGCAGCTAAGGCAGCAGAGTTAGGTCAATCTGTCTTTCATCATAATCAGGAGGGTGTAGTTCCAGCTGCGCCCGCTCCTGGTACTGACCCCTTGGACGCAGGTGGTATGGCAGATGGTACTTGCAGTGACAGGGGTCTGGTGGAGGCCACAGGCACCACAGACGGCACGCACATCTCAGCAAATGCTCAAACACGCGGCAGTGATGGAGACAGGTAGGGCAGCAGACCAGGGCAGAACACTTCAAACAAGGCTGATTGATGATGCATGCATGTTGCATCACTCGTACAGCGCACAGCATTCTTGCTGAACAGCAGCAACTGTTCACCAGGCGCCATTGTTGACCTATCCCATCATGGCTCTGCTGTGCTGTTTGTGTGTTGACGTGTGTGTCTTGACGTGTGTGCAGTGCCTGCTCACGTGAGACTGACAACCAAGGTGAAGACCCTAGCCATGCCCTGGACATCAGCTGGCAGAGTAAATTGAACCTACAAGCGCTCCAGCAGCTGCAGCAGCATGACATGAGTAGCCCTGCAGCAGCGGCAGCAACAGCAGCTGCCCGTAGCTTGGCAGCAGCAGCTGCAGCTCAAGCAGGTGGCTTTGATCTGAGCCACTGTTCTTGGGGCCTCGGCAGACCTGAGGTTGCTGAGGCAGTTGCAACAGCTCTCCAGGGTCTGAGCCCGGCTCAAGCACTTGCTCTACTGAGCAACCCCTATTACAAGGCTGGGCTGGCGGCTGCAGACCGCTCAGGACAGCAAGCAGCACTGCAAGTGGCATCATCAGCAGCAGTAGCCGGTCATGCAGGTGGTCAACCCTCTACTGGTGTGACTCGGACCAGAAGTGGCACTGCAGGCGACAGCGGTGCAGTGGATGCTGCCACCGATACTGCTGGCCGCACCAAGAGCCGCAGGACTGCTCCTTCAGTGAACAGCGGCAGCACAGGACCTCCCGCAGGGACCAAGAGATTGTTTGCAGTTGGCAGTGAGGAGTGCTTATTGCCAGTCAAAAAGGTGAGGGGTGATGGCAGTCAACATACATCTGGTTTCCTTCTAACAGAGCTGGCTATCACTTGCTGCTTATGTACTACAGGGGTTGTGGTCTGTGGTATGGGCATCATCAACTTCTATTGTCACTGACTTAATCTGCTCTGCTGTGTTTATGTGTGTTTGCAGGTTGCTCGTGATCTGAGCGACACTGGTGAGGATGGCGAGGTCATGGAGGTCACACCCAGCAGCCCATCAATACAGGAGAAGGACCTCAAGGCAGTCAGCCAGCCAAGCAACACAAATGGAAATACAAGCGGGTCGCATGAGTCAGAGGGAAGCAAGAGGTAGGCCGGTTGGCAAGGCATGTGACGCAGTGGACGGATTTGTAATCGTGCACGACAGTCCAAGTGCTGTTTAGCATCTGTGTGCAATTGTTTCAACCAGTGGGCTGTTGCTAGAGCTGTGAAAGCGCATGTATCGTCATGCTTTTGACCACCCCCTGGGGCTTATTTGTGTCTGTCACCTGCAGGCGGCAGGGCACTGCTCAGGCTGAAGGCAGCAACCCTACCAACGGCAACAGCAGTGGCAACGGTTATAGTGTGAAGGACAGTAACACAGCCACTAACACAGGCACAAATGGCAACACCAATGGCAATGGCAATGGCTACAGCTGTGGTGAGTGCTGCAGATGGAGGCTGCGGAAATTAAGCTCTCTCCATTGGTTTGCAGTGACGACATGTGGCAGTTTGTCCTTATCGTCTGAGGCATTGTGGCTGGAGTGTGTCGTGTGGGTAGAAGGCAGCTATCATCACCAGGAGCGTTTGTGCCTGACAGTGGCTTGCTGTACATCTGTGTGGTGTTGCAGGCAATGGCACCAGTGCCTTCAGCCCAGTGGGCCACCATCACCATCATCACAGCCATCAACCACCAGCAGGCCGACGTACAAACCACACGGGCGGGCACCACCAGCAGCATGGAGCCAGCGGAGGCACCAGCAGGCATCAGCACCATCACCACAGCAGCCACCCCTCACATATTGCAGGAGGAGAAGGCAGCAATGGCGGGGTTGGTGCCAGTGGCACTGGCTTTGCACATGGTCGAGATGAGGGGCGCAGCAGCAGCGATATGGAGGGCCCCACGCAGCAGCAGCTGGACCTGCAGCAACAGAGGCACCTGCAGCGTGAAGATGATGCTGATGATGAGGTCATGGTTCCTGTTGAAGCCGGTGACATGCAGAAGCAGCAGCAGGACAGCGAGCAGGCAACCCAGCTGCAAGCACTGATGGCGTCGCTGCATGGCATGTGTGCTAACCCGCTCATGCTGCAGCAGGCATATGGTGCTGCTGCTGCAGCAGCAGCTACTGCACAGCAGATCGTGCCCACTTCTGCGCATGGTAATCAGCAGCATGCAAGATATCAGCAGGACATCAATGGCATGTCAGCACAGCAACATATAGCGGCTCTACAGCAGCAGATTCGGGAGCACAGCAGTCTGCAGAACCCTCCTGCATCTCAGGGCTTTGCACCCTGGCACAGCTCCAGCCCAGATTATGGTGGCAGCTTCCTGGGCAACAGTTTGCTGCAGCAGCTGGGTCAGGGTTCGGCTGCTCAGCAGTTGCGAGCTGCAGCAGGCTTAGTAGGATTGGCTGGCAGTTTGGGTCCAGGCAACTCTGCTTCAGGCGATGCAAGTACCCTGCTCAGCACCTATGCACAGCTAGCTGCAGCTGCAGCTCAGCATCAACGTCAGCAGCACACTCATCAGCATAATCACTATCACTACCACCAGCAGCAGCAACAGCAGCAGCAGCAACAAGCCAACTCTGCATCTGCAGCAGCAGCTGCAGCTGCAGTGGGCTTGCAGCAGCTTCAGCAGGGTTTCAGGCACAGCAGTAGCAGCAACCCATCAGCTGGGATAGGGTCATTTAGTGGCTACAGCGGGTTGTCTGGTCTGGAGGTGTTGACTCGCGCTGCTAGTGCAGGCACCCTTGATGCAGATGAGGGCCAAGCCGGGGGTCAGCGGAGGTCACACACGCACCTGGGCCGTGTGTTGGAAGAAGTACATCCTGGAAAGCGGCAGAGCGGAATGCTCTAGGGGTTTTCCACGCCTACAGGCAGGCGTTGTTGTCTAGTTGAGCATATATATATATATTTGTATAGCTGTTGGCGCTTGCTGGAGGTGTGTAGCGATATGCTGCCTTGTGGTGTTGTGTTGTGAGCCATGTGTCACACTGCTTCAGCAGGATGACTGCTGGCACGGTTTGTACAGGAGCGGTGTCCCTCGCTGGGCTTCTCTTGTGTCGCTCCTTGTGGTCACGAGCGTTTGCCATTATGTTACTGCTGAGGGCCATGATCAGGCAGCAGTGGGGGGTGCAGACATTGTTGTTGGCTTGGGGTATATTGTATCAACAGGTGTGATGCATGACACGGTTGATTCAATACTGCCATGCATTGAAGCCGCATAGACTGGCTTGCTGCTGTGTGCCAGGCCATTACTGACGTGTCAGCAGAGTGCGTTATATGCTAGAGTGTAGCAACTTGTGGCAGATGTCTGTGTGATTGTCTGGGCATACTTTACACTTTTGTTGCATGACATCCTGCATTCATCCTGCAGTGTGGCCTCAGCTGCTCTGCTGGTAGTATCTGTTGCCAGCTGTATCGCGTCGTCTGCCTTCTTGGGCAGCTTTGGGCTGGCATAGCTGCTTGTCGCCTTGCATGCATCTTAGTGCCTGACACAGGCAGCCGCATCTCACTTTGTTGCTGCACACGATTAATTTGTACATATGGTTTGGTGCACATTTGATAGGCAGTATACTTCATTCCACCCCGTGGTGCTGTCATGCGCATGGTTAATATTCTTCCAACCTTGGCCATGACACAAGCACCTTGGAATGTAGTGTTTACGTGACAATACTTGTTCAAGCTGCATGGGCGTTTGCTCGTGTCTGACACCTGTCTGCAGATGACTGCTGTGGTACAAGAGATACTCAGAATCTAATGACCTAAACCCGCATCAGGAATAGTAACCCTTTGTGTGCTAGCGCATGACCAAAAACGCCCTCTTTTCTGCCAGCTGGGCAGCAATGCATTGCTATGTGGCGCTTTTGCCTGGCAGAGCTTGTATGGGTGTGGCGAATCAAGTGGCATGTAGATGCCCATTCTGTTCATTTGTGTCAGCTCTCGCCATGGGCCTGAATGAATGGTGCTCCTCACCTGGCTGTTTGCATTCTCCGTTTCCCCCACCATCTGCTACATTGGATCAGGTACAGGAGCTGCTCCACTTGTTGCTGCATTAGTCATACACTTGGTGATTTTGGTGATGCCTGGGCTTACTGCAGCCCGGAAAAGAAGGAATGTTGCTGCATAAATGGTCTGGTGCTCCATGGCTTCCAACCCATTGGTTGAGCAGCAACTCCACACGTTCCAAACTGTGGCTATAGGTCTATTGTGACCATCACTCTAATTGCAGTTCAGACATATATGCTGCCAGTGGCTGATCCTCAGCTACCTTCCTTAGCAGGTGCTACACTGGTCTTGATTGTGACCGCATGTCACTGCACCTGAACCTTTACACAGTGTTTCGACCCTTCCAAGGCTCTTTGGCTTTGGCTGTTGTGTACACAGCCTAGTGGTCTCTCTGCACATCGAGGACTTCGTGTGGGTATTGTGAGCGTATGGGGTATTGCTTGCTGATGTATCCAGAGGTTGTCAGAGCTTACCACATGTTAGTGTTTGTGTACAACTTATGTTGTTTGAACGTCAATGGTGGCTGATAATGGGCCAGCCATTGCTGCTAAAAGCACTCTTGCATATCTGTTCATTGTGGCATGCATGGTTGGCAATGTTAGCACGCTGCTGAGTCACTATGACAGAGAAGAAGCGAGGTGTTGCTAAACCCATCGTTGCTATGGTGAGCTCCCTTTCTGCTGTGGACAGCTCCCTTTGTTGAGGGAAGATGTTCCTTGCCAGGGCATTGTCCCACATGTAAAAGAAAATGAGCCATGCAGCAAGTTGAAATGCTATGACAGATGCACTGACATGCCTTGGGGGCGCCACCCTGGTGTGATGCTTGTGCCTGCCTTGGCTGCCCACCAGCTGCCATCAATGTACAGCCGGTTTTAGACGACCAGGTCGTGCCATGCCTCCAGGAAGCTCCTTGCACACGCATAGCAAGAGAAGTGTTGATGATCTGGCTGGGACCGATGGTGCTGTGCCAGTCTAACTGTGCAAAACCACGGCGGAAATGCAAAAAACCAGACCCTCTGCATTGCAGAGTCTGCAATAGCCGTCCATGCTAAGAAGTCCCACAGGGCCTCAGCAGGTATAATATTGTGTCAGATGAAATCTTGAAATTCACTATCCCCTGCACAACTCGCTCGAGAGTCTATCTGGTCCAAGTACATCAGTGCCAACCATAAGAAGAAGAAGAAGTAATACCCTTTCCGGCCGCAAGGCCTTTGGGTGCCAACCATAAAGTCTTTCAGTAGCAGCCTTGACGATGGCCAGGACCATTCAACTGCTGTCAGACAGCTGCCAGCAGCAGTGCTGGCTACGAGTACCACTGCGCATGGTATGACGCAGCCCCAGCAGAGTCTGCTGCCACTGGCCACTGAATGGCATCCATGATAGAGGCACAGCAGTGCTGCAGCTGTTGCCGCAGCAGTACTAGCATAACATGCAAATGTTTCCAGCACACTATTGAGCAGGTAAATGTCATTGTTTGCCAAAGAACGGTTCTCTAACAAGCCCTTCAAATGCCAGCAACAGCAGTGATAGTATCTCAGCTACGGTAGCGCTCAAGTGCTTGTCACTTTCACATGATGCGACATGAACTCGACTTGAAGAACCTCGGCTGCAGAGTCTCAGGAACAGCAACTCACTATCCGAGACACTGCACTTCTTGGTGAAGTTGCCACGGAACAATTCTGGCAATTGCTTACAAGTACCACTGCTCCTGGCTTCTCAGAGCACCAGCAAGGAGGTCCTATTCACGTCCTGCAGGTTTGAGTGCTACGACTGTCCTATGCCGTGGTGAGTTCTCTGCCTGCTGTGGCTGCACAAAACCAGCTTCTGTCATGGCCCCATGCAAGTCTAGGGTTACATATTCCATCAGCCAGGGTTCAGTGCTCTTGAACGCAGTGTAAGCAAACACGTTTGAGAAGATCCTCTGAAAAGCTGGCGATGTGGGGTTCATCTCCATGATGGCCATCACACCACCAGGACGCAACAGCCTGCAAAGAATTGGCACAGCAGCAGGCACTTGACATGTGCAGCTAGCAGCGCCAGACAGCATTGTATGCTGCCAATGCAAAGAATGTATTACTAATTGAGGTGCAGCACATGCCTTGGCTAGTATGTATAAAGCCTTAGATGTGATGTACTGGAGGGCAATTCTGTTGGATTTTGAGTGTTTTCCCAACGGCAAGAAAGGACTGGACGACACAAGAAGGGTCGTTTGTGCCGTGAATCACCCTACCTGTATGCCTCCTTTAGGATATCCTTTGTTGCATATTGCGGCAATTCATGCGCCACCAGGCACATGCTCACAACATCAAAGCTGCCTGCCGGAAGCTTGGTGTCCTCTGCTTTGCGGTGCAGCAATGTCACAGGATCCTTCTGGCCACTGGCCCGCTGCATGAATGACAACGTCAAAGCAGATTCTTGCACATTGCGATTCAACCTCCATACATGCACCACAAAAATGAGTGAGACCAACTTTGCTTGCTTTGCTGTCTGTTCCATGCAACACAGTTCACTGGAGTCGCTGCTATCAAGCTAGCTAGCACATGCAGGAGTGCGATTACCAGTCAGGCTTTCGCGGCACAAAGCCGACAGACTGGTGCTGACCTCTCTCTTCTCCTGATGGTACCGCCCCACCGCAATCATGTATGGTGACAGGTCAATGCCCGTGATGTGGGCTGCAGGAAACAGCTCCCGCAGTGCCTGGCTGCTCACACCGGCAGCACACCCAACATCAAGCACACTCTGCACTGCTGCAGGATCAGGTGAGCCTGGTGCTTCCCTCATCAGCTGCAGCATGCACCTGCCATAACTGCTGCGGAGCTGGTGATCACCCCTGCACCAACCAGCACAGGCTGAACAAGCCTGTCACTGACAATAGCATGCATCATACACACAACACAAAATACATTGCTGGTCCTGATAATAAGAAGATTCTGTGTGCAATTGCACATTTCTGCCACATGCAAATTGCCCAAGCTGTTAGTTGCCACCTGAATGGCACTGCATCTGTTGTATTAAACTGGGGCCACAAGCAAGGTTTACCCCGGACAACTCCGATGCAGCGTACCTGTTGTGTCTAGCATTCACAGCAGCTATTGGGCAGCAATTGCATCGACCACAACACCTACCTTGGGTCCATCCTCTTGTTTTCTGGGTCCATGACAGGTGCATGTACAGATTCAGTTGACAGACAGAACTCCAAGGCAGCATCCCAGCACAAATTGCCCTGCATATTCACATGCCATGCCGGAGGGATGGCCCAGACAATCAGGACAGCAAGTGCGCACCATGTACACCAAGTAGGCTCTCAACAACACCTGAACAACAGATGATCATCATGATGACTGGACTTGAGAAAAAGTTACACTAGAAGTCGAGTAGTCACTCACCTCCTTGTATGCATGGAATGACTGCGTGTAGTAGCCTGGGTAGCCACCAGCTAGGGGGTCTTGAGCATCCTTGATACGGGACTGCCAATCCTGCTGTTGCAGCTCAGCCATTGTGCCATTCCAATCCAGACCAATCTCCTCACCACGTTTGATGATCTTTGCGCGTGCCTGCAACAGGCGGCAAGATCAAGGCATGTATTGGCAGCACAGGAAGGATTTTGCCAGCAGTATGGTTGCCGATACGTGGTCCCAACGCCTGGAAGCTGAAACCTGCTTTGGGTAGTACACACGTGCAGTCTGAGCTGTAAGTGGGCCCCAACTGCAACTGATCTCGTTGGAGCTGCTGCAGACTGCTGCCCATGCCTATACTGCACAGCTGCAATGGCCTGATCCGACAACCAATTGCTGCCAAGCCCAATCACCTGCTGTCTTGCTGTGTCATAGAAAGGCGGGAACTTGAACAGTGCCTCGACTGCTGCTGTCAGCAGAGGGTTGGGTGGGGAACTCAGCACTGGGGGTGTGCTGCAATCACAAGGGGTGCTTGCTGATTAAGGGACTGCAAACCCCTCATGCCTACATCTTGCTTGTAACAGGAGCGAGAACACCAAACCGACTGTAGTTGCAAGGGGTATATAAGGGGAAGATTCCTATATATACCCTTTGGAAGTTGTCAGTCCACTCCTCTCGATGCTCACCTGGTCGAAGCTGCGCGCAGAGGCTGAGTGGGCACTCGACGTCCAGAACATTGTGCCTACAAACCACATTATCTGTCAAGTCCGTGCACCTTGGCTTGTTGCGGATCTCTGAACAAGAGCGCACGCAACAGTCTCACGCTACCAAAGAGCAGTAGACCTTGGGAGCGCTGTTTTCCAATCAGCCCACCTTACAATGCCGAATGCTGCCTTTTATCTGACGATGCAGTGCCTGTGCTTGCATTGCGCACTCTGCACTTGCCAATGCCACTTGGCTGGTACAGGACTCTCGCTGAGCGCTGTAGGTGCACTTTGAACGTGCTATACCCTCTTCAATAGTCATGCAGTGGTATATCGGCTCAAGCATAGAGAAAGCTCTAGGATGGCAGGGACCGTGAGTTACGGGTAGCACCGAGCCCATAACACAGTCTTGTTGGAATAGGCCCTAACACAGGTGAGTGCTGATGTTCATTTTACGTATCGCTGCATGTTGCTGCCAAAGTCAGCTACGATCAAAGACTGGCATGAAACCCGCACAACAGAATGTATGCAGTTCTTGAGAGGTCTTCAACATGACAAGCAGTGTACAATAGAAAGTAGACACCATAACAGCCCTGCTGCTACCAACACAGTGAGCTGAGATGGAGGAAGACACAAGCGACCCCGTAAGCCATTCTGCCATCTTCATCAAGCAGCTTCAGTAGCTTTTCAAGCAGCAATACTACCTGGGGTCTGATTGTGACGTGCACGGGCTGTACATGCTTGTGGGAGCAGAGGCAGAAGGCAACAACCCCCTTGAAACACTTGTTATTGCTGGATGTAGATGTTCGTTATCAAGAACCTGGACACTGGGTTGCAAATGAGGATTGATGATTTCAATAAGATAGCAAGCCTGGCATCAGACGAGCGACAGGTGCGAATTGGACCTCGCCAAACAACAGCAGTACATCAGTACAGCACACCCTGTATTGATGTCTGCCTGGCTGTCTCTTGCAATTGAGCACAGGAACAAGAGCATCCGCAGAAGAAAGGCGGTTTGAACTTCAAAGGCACAAAAGCAATTAAGAACTGGTAGGTTGCTGTTTTTGCTACGCACTATCATATCGGTACTGCTCAAGCGCCGCAGCTCTTAGCGTGGTGACCTCATGCAGCTTGCTTAGCAAGCCGTGCTCTGTGCAGTTGGCTGCTAGGCTTCGACGTGTGCACTGTAGCCCCACAAGCTGCTGCTGTTGCTTTGCAGGACTGCAGCCACAACAAAGAAAGCCTCAGCAGCAGCAAAAAAGGCCGTCAGTGGCATCAAGGACGCCGCTCAGGAGTTTAAGCATGAATTGAGGCATGAGCTCAACACACCTTATCTCTTGACCAAGCATAAGTCAAGTCGCACCAGTGAGCCCTGCATCGGCAAATCAACTTCAAGCAATGGCTTGCAGTCCTCTGTGGCTGTTCTTGATGATGTGCTTTTACAAACGTCACCAACAGAAGAGGTGAGAACTGAACGCACACCTGAAACTGCCTTGCGAAGCTCCGTTCTCAGCAACAATTATCTGTCATGGCTTTGAGACATACTGCTTTGTGCAGATGAGCACCGCATCTTGTACCCAATGCTGTAAGAACTCCTGTGCGCATGGCAACTTTCCAGATAGCTTCTGCTGATACGCCTCCCCTGTGCCCTGCCTGCTGTAAACTGTCTGCTGATCATGAAGACCGCAGACTCAGCAGTTGGGCAATCAGCAGACAGCATAACATCATTGGCAGCCAGCAAGCAGTCGACTGTCAACGCTCATACCAGCAAGGCATTGCATCAAGCAGTGCAGATGGCAGGCGGCTCAGATGCCTCAACTCTAATACCAGACTTGGAACTTCCAGGGCCTCTCACTGCAGCAGGCATGGCGGATGCAACTGCAGCACCCACGCCTTCTGGGCAGCTGGCTGTACCACCAACAGCTGCAGCACCAGCAGCTGTTGGTGCTGCCTCTGCTGCTGCCTCTGCTGCATCAGCTCCACCTGGTCCAGCAGTGCCAGCTTATGTCCGGCTGGTGTCTCACAAGCGCTCCAGCAATGCAGTGCGGGAGGTGGTGCTGGCCCAGGTGTTGGAGGGCAGTACTGGGGTGGTGTGGGCAACAGCATTCAGCAGGGATGGGTCTTTCCTGGCAACTGCTGGACAGGATGGAGTGCTCCGGGTCTGGCAGCTCACTGGTAGCAGGTAAGCAGTGCTGAACACTCACAAGAAACAAGATACAGGACATGCATGCATACAAGCAGGCAGGTGATGAAGCAGGCAGTGATGTCCTTCTCACATGCTGGTGTGTGTAGCTCTGATGGCAACATATACATGCGAGGAGGATCTCGCCCTTGTGTCCTGACCACTGGGCTGTTTCTGTGGCAGCATCGCTGCACACGTGCTCAGCTGCTAGTGTGGCTTGGCTCCTCCTCCACTGCAGCACCAGCAGACCACGCATTGGACGCTTGCCCCATGTAGCATTAAGAGCGGCAGTCCGTGATATGGCACGTCAAGCTCCTGTTGCGCATCTCATTGCAGGGACAAGGAGCCATGCACCAACTGGGTCTACAGCACACCTGCACCCACAGAGTGCAAAGCATGCATGAGCGTTGGTACTGGCTCTCAACAAGCTCAGGAGCAACGGCAGCACCAGCAGGATGATGGAGAAGGTCAGCAACCCCAGCAGAATGCCAACGAAGCCATTGGCAAGGCAGCACAACAGCAACAGCAGCTGTGGGCAACAGTTGAGGAGTCAGCCCATCTAGTGCATCAGCAGAAAGCCAGTGAACAGCAGCACCATGAACATGGAAAGGCTCCCAGCCACTCACTTGCACAACAGCAGCACTGGCAGCAGCAGGCTCACACTCAGGAGGAGCCAGCAGCAGTTGACTTTGGGCCCTACTTTTCTCGGCAGCCTGTGCGTGTGTTTGTGGGTCATACAGAGGATATTCTGGACATCAGCTGGAGTGCGGGCGGGTTCATACTCACAGCGTCCCTGGATAAGAGTGTGAGATTGTGGCATGTGTCACAGCCAGATTGCCTCAGGGAGTTCTGGCACACCGACTTTGTGACAAGTGTACAGTTTCACCCGTTGGATGCTCAGCGGTTTGTCTCAGGCAAGTTGAACAATCTTTGCAAAGTCCCTGCTGCTTAGGTGCATTCCCCAGGTATATGTGTGCATTCTTGCATCTGCTCTGCAGCTGTTCACTGCTTTTGTCAATTGACCTGAGGCTTGCCGCTGTAGTAATGGCAACAATAGGAGACAGCAACTGCGTGTATCTGATGGCAGTCGTGCTTGTTTTACTGGATGCTGCACCATGTAGCATCATAATCTCTTGCATGGCTCAATCTCTTTTACAATGTGCTACACCCTCAGAGGGTGTTATCAGGGGTGTGTAGAGGAAATGTTTTTGCCATGCAGCAAGGTTAACAGGCGTGTGTGCTGCTGCAGCTGTCGCCAACCAGCAGCAGCACTGACCTGTGTCCTGTTGCTGGCTGCCTGTCGGCAGGTTCCATAGATGGCAAGATCAGGGTGTGGAGCATCACAGAGAACACGCTGCTGGCCACAGCACAACTGCACCAAGACATGGTGACGGCTGTGGCGTTCTCATTGAATGGTGGGCGAGTGATGGCCGGTACCATGAGAGGCAGGTGCAGGTTCTATGAACTAGCTGACAAGAAGCTGGAGTATGTGGCACAGGTATATTGCAACAACAGCAGCATTGCGAATCGATTGCAACAAGCCTTGTGAAGTACCACCAGCTGGCACGACATGTGCCTCCTGTGGAGGACCAGATCTGATGACAGCTGCATTGCAGCTGCAAGCAGCTGCCCTGTGATGAAATGAGGCTACCTCTGCAGTGTGCTGCTGTGTTGACCAGATCAAACCAAGGAAGATGGAGGTATGGTCTACCTGTCAGAGGCTTATGTGCTGAGGAGGCTATAATGCTGCTGTGCAAACCGCTGCTGCACTTGCACAGGTCGATGTTCGAAATCAACGCGGGGCGCACGCTGGCGGCAAGAAGGTGACAGGAATTTGTGCTGTACCAGGTCAGCCACAGCAGTTCCTGGTCACCACCAATGACAGTAGGTTGCGGCTGCTGGAGGGCTATGGGCAAGTGCTCAAGTTCAAGGGTCATAGGAATGTCTGCACACAAATCAGAGCAAGCATCACTGCTGATGGAGCAGATGTGGCATGTGGAAGCGATGATGGGTGGGTCTATGTGTGGCAGACAGGTGCTCAGGATGGTGGCCATGTCAGCACTGCAGGAACAGCGCACCAACAGCACAGAGTGCCAGCAGGGACACAACAGCAGCCGCAGACAGGTGGGAAAAATGCTTTTTATCAGGCATATCAGGCTCATGAGGTTGGTGTGCCAGTTACAGCTGTGGCATTTGCTCCTATCACAGCTTATGAAGGGCAGGTATCTGTCCTCTGTATCAACCAGGCAG
This sequence comes from Coelastrella sp. MACC-549, assembly GCA_018290735.1. NCBI lineage: Eukaryota > Viridiplantae > Chlorophyta > Chlorophyceae > Sphaeropleales > Scenedesmaceae > Coelastrella > Coelastrella sp. MACC-549. The sequence goes on from JABEVS010000439.1 coordinate 32,731, forward strand.
GCAGTTTGCTGGCGCCTGTGGGAGGCAGCATCAGCTCTGCAATATGCGAGGGCACTACTGTTGACGGGCAGCTAGCAGCTGTTGCTGAGCGTGCTGCTGATGCTGTACAGAGCGCTGGCGGCAAGAGTAGGAAAGTGCAGCAGTTGGTGGTTTCAGGGGCATTCAATGGGTCCGTCAGGGTCCACGAGCTGCTGTAACTGATACGGGCTCGGCAAGCACAACCAGTTCGCTAATGGACAAGTCCTCAGCTTTTGACCAGGCCATGACAGCTGCTGCGTTCTGCAGATTGATCGTCGATCATTCTCTTTATTCATACTGTCGTATCTCTGTCAACTGGGCCGCTTCAGTGCCTGTGCTGTTGCCTGCCAACAAGGTAAAATCCGCGCACATGCTATAATCGGCTCACGTGAAAGACGCCAGTACAGGGTTGAACGACACCCTTACGTTGTACACAGTATATGCACAGTTTCAGCTGCCAAATGCGCCTGCATGTTGCACTAGCGCGCCATGATCGTGTTTACGACTGCTGTTAACAACACTTGCACACTACTTTCGGGACGCAGATATACGTTTGAATGTCAGGAAGATGGTAGTAACGTCGATCAGGGCCACAACTCACAGCCCGCGCTCAAGGACACGGCGTTAGACTGCACCAAGCAGCGCAACAACGACTCTTTTCAAAACCAGAATTTTTTTTTGCTATTAGCGTGGTCTTACAAGGGCAAACCATGCATATATCGACCTTTCGTGTGTGGCAGGTTGAGTCAGCTTGGAGTGTCCACTTGTGGTTTCGGTCGGCGATCTGCCCAGTACTCAAGGAGGGACGGCGATGACCCTGGCAAACATCGTTTGCGTCCAATGCGATATCGCAAAACCTAGTAATTAAGCAACTGGTGTCCTATCTTGGCCCGGTCAAGATGCCTGCCACAGTAGACAGGGATTCCGTGTTTGCCAACTATCGTGAGTTCTGCAGTCAAAGAAACAAGCAACATTCAGCGTTAGCTCTGTCAAGCCTGAACCTACTGATGCCGTCTTTGAATGCGGTATCTCAAGCTATCACATCATCGCTCTGTCAGGGAATCCACACTTCATTAAAGTCATTAGCTTAACGGCGTCACTGGAGAGTCACTACCGCAGCATCCCAGTGATCCCTGAAGCAATCATGCCGACTGATCGCTCTTGTTTCACACCTCGTGCGCAGAGGCTGTCCGCAGCAAGACCTTCATCGTCTCGCTGCTATGCGAATTCATTGGAACTATGGTCTTCACGTTCTTGGGCAGTACAGTCTCTGATAAGGTGAGATCGGTGGCTTGACTTGCGCTTTGCAAGGTATCATCACGTAAGCAGGCCTGAGTGCATGTGCTTGTATCGCTTGCAGGTATTCGGGCCATGGGTGAACGGATTGGCGCTGGCAATATGGAGTAAGTGCCAGAGACAGCTGTCGCGTACCTGGTCAGGGACTTGCCCATGGCGCAAGATACATCTCTTTAGCAGCTGTGTGTGACATCCAATACCATTGAAATCATATACCTCCTGTGCAGCCGCTATCTGCACATCGGCATGGTCTGTCGGCAGCTTTGTAACCAGTAACTTCCCGTTCATAAGTGTGCATATATTGTACTGCGCAGTTTACACTGCCGCCAATATCTCCGGAGGTCATCTGAATCCTGCAGTCACTTTCTCGACTCTTGCATGCGGATTCTACCCGGTGAGTGACAGGGCCAAGGAAGCATCCAGCTTGTCAGGCCAAGGAGCAGCAGTTACATGATGGTATGCCATACATGCTGCTGCACCACATCCAGCATCTTTCTTCAGCCTGTGGGCGTGGCACTAGTCTGCTGAGGAATTTTTGCCATCCTGTTGGCCTCAGCAGGGTGCACCAGACAAGTGATGGCCACACAGTTGTCACCCAGTGCTGATTGACAGCATATACCTTGGTAGAATGTCTTGACACTCATGCTCATGCATGGCAAAACTGGATGCATCGGACTGTCTGAATTGGTCTCTTATGATGCTGATGTGCAGGTGATCCACTCCTTCCTGTACATCACCCTTCAGGTTGGCCACCCTCAGCTTTGTACTACTGGGCCAGCACACTTGCCAATACGCTGAAGCATTCCCTTCCTGTTGTGACTTACCATGTTGACACTCAGTCGTAGTATGTCGACAAGGACATGCAGAAACAATCACAAGAAAATAAACTGCAGCAATATCATGAGTCTTGATCAATTTTGCAGCAGTGACAGTCAATTTGGAATCTGCAATCCTGCTGCAGGAAGCCTGGACCTGTTCTGTCTGCTGCTGCTGTGCAGATTGTTGGAGCCATCTTTGGTGCCCTGCTGGTTGCTGGTCTGATCCCGGGTGTGTCAGTGAGCATGGGTGATGGAGCTCCTGGCTGCTTTGACAGCACTATTATCGGGAAGGGCTTGACCCACAGCCAGCTGTTTGGTTGGGAAGTGGTGATGACCTTCACGCTTATCTCTGTGGTTTATGCTTGTGGTGTGGCAAAACCAGGACATGGCAGCTTCACTCCACTCGTGGTGGGACTGTCACTTGTGGCATGTGCAGGCACAGGTGAGCAGACCATCCTACATCAACCCCCACAAGTGCTTTTTAAAGCTACAGCTGAATAGGACAGCTTACTCATCTTGCAAAGGATGCTGCAGCCCAGATTGCGTGTGCTTAAGTGCAGCAGGCTGTGATCTTCACTTTTTGCAGCCTTCTATCATCCTGCTGCTGTTGTGCACAAAAGCAGTTTCTCCGCATGGCTGCTTTGCGGGACCAAAACACTGGTCAGTGGTTGCTGTCGCCTGACACACACCAGTTCCTGCATGGCACTGCAGGTGGTAAGTGGACCGGTGCTGCCCTGAACCCTGCTCGTGTTATTGGCCCTCTGGCTGTGTTCAAGTGTGGCCGTGATGTTGCCTGGATCTACGTCCTGGCCCAGCTGCTGGCAGCCATCCTCGCGTGCAGCATCTTTGCATTCGTGTCTGGCTGGGGCCCCCTTGCTCCTATTGCTAGTCCCAAAAGGCTGGGCATCACCTACTCCGAGGCAGTTCGCATGTGGATCACAGGTGTGTGGGTTGACATATTCACACACTAGATGACACAACAAACAAATACTGGAACAGGCAGCAGGCACTGTCCCTCTTAGGACACTCTGTTGCTGGGGCAGAGCATGATTCTGGCAGGTCATCATGTTCACATCAGTGATAGTATCTGGAACTGCTACACAGGTTAGCATGTGATAGAGTCTGCCTACTGCCCCATGCTGCAACAGTATAATTGTTGATGGAAAGGTGCAGCAATCTTCATAGCGTCATGACTGGATGCTGGTGACAAGGGTCGTTGTAAGCATTGCCTGATCTGGTGTCCACTGATGTGCAGGCTCCCCACCTGTCCGCATGAGGACTGAGGGTGCTGCCACCAACATCACTGATGTGCTGGAGCAGAAGAGGCACGACCAGCTGGTGCATGATGCTGTGGCCAAAAAGGACCAGGTCTGATGGAAGCAGACTTATGAGCTATCATGACCACCACAGGGATCACGGCAAGCCGCTGGACTTGATCTTGCGGTTGCTGCTTCAAAGGCTACAAGGCAAGAATGGTGGATGCACTGCATTAATATCCGGCATGGAGCTGTGTTAGTAAAGCTCAACACATTGCAAACTGTTGCGTAGCAAGAAGGCAGATCAGGGTGATTTGTGGATGTGCAGTATACTGCCAACATACTTGCAACGAAATGTGCTCTGCATGATGGGTGGCTCAAAACTGCACAGTGGGTATGTTGTGATTGTTAATGTAGTGTAGTTTCACTTCAGGTAGAGGATATCACGTAAAGTACCGTTTGCTACACTCCTCGACAGTGCAGCAGAACCTGCACACATACTGTTGACATATGATTGGCCACAAGTGGAGAAACTTCGTGTACTGTACAATTTTGCTGATGATGTGTGTCAAGATGCATCAGTGTGTGTGCAGGAGGGGCATTTGGGTCTAGTTTCTGGTGCACTTGACATGCATCTGCGGCTTGGAAAACTGGTGCTGAGCTGAAGCACGTCACTAATCAATGTCTTTCCTCTAGCAGTTTATGGTACTCTCCGTTTCACGGCAGGCCTAGAACAGCGACTGTGTGCTGGTAGCAAAGGCTAGTGCATGTAATGCAAGGATGTGCTGGCAGCCACCTGCCTGTTAGACAGGTCGTGGGCGCGCGGGGTTCTTGTGTGATACTCAATGATGTTTCTGGTTATATTCAGCTTTAGCCAGGCACTGTGGCCGAGTTTGAGAGTTTTCCTTTGAAGTCTGCTGTTGACGGCACTTGATGAGCCACAGTAGTGGCTTTTTTGACACTGTTATGATATTTGTTCTACACTGCAATAGGTAAATCAGGACAGTATGCTGGTCCAAGGCAGAAGCATCTGTTGCTGCAATGCCCAAGCATATTAGTGTCCCAATGGTTTGCCTCAACTGAAGGGTGTAGCACAAGCAGCATGGTCTGCAGCCACGCCTGATGATGCCTGGGAATCCTTGCTGTTAAAGCTTGCAGTACGCTTAGACATGGCATAAGGCCACTCATCACCGTATTATGTGCAGGCAGTTGATTCTGCTTGCAGGACTCAGGCGCTTGTTCTTGCTGGCTGTTGCCATGGCTAAGGGGCTTGTCAAGGGTGCCTGTCAGTACACACTCAGTATGCAGTACATAGAGCCTGACAAGGCTCTGCACAGTTGTGATGATCTTGCACAGATAGCATCTTATTGTGCAGTTACATTGCCCTTTCACCAGCATTGAGCCTGCAAGTTGGTTACTGGATATGCTACAGGGTAGCCTGCTTTCATGAAGCGCGTCGCAGGAGAAAGAATAATGCATGCTGCCAGGAGAGTAGGGCAGCATGTTTCCCCTGTTAAGAGTGTTTGTAACTGCATCTGCATGTGTGCACTGCTGATTGCATGCAGCACACATACTGTGGCTGCTGCATACCTACGGCCAGTTGCGCGCTGGTACTGTTCTTGCCATCACCGCAGCATGTAAATGATCCATCATTAGTTTGGCCATCTGCTACACAAGTGCTGAAGTATCAGGCCACTGTTGCGGAGGGCTTGTCAACAGCATGTACAAGAAATGGAGCCATGCAGCAAGTTGAACTGCTATGGCAAATGTGCTGGACTAGGCCTTGCTGATTGGAGCAGATTGCTAGAGCCTATCCAATTCAGGCGGTGGCTGCTGCACAGCTGTGGACAGCAAGCCAGCAGTAATGTCTTGCTCGGACCTGCACGCAGCAGCACAAGCAACTTGTTTACAGAATCCATTTTATAGGGGTGTGCTGCTGCTGTGGATAGTCTGACTGGGTCTAACCAAAGCAGAGACAAGTCGCCTGCTGGTAGGTGAGTAAGTTGACGACGGCCAGTACTACCCTGGTAATAGTTTGGACAGGGCCTGACCTGCAAGTGCTCAGAGAGTACCATTTTCTGTGACCAAGAGAGTCAGCAAATCAACGCAACTTTCACGCTGACATTTCCAGATGCCTCCACGGTATACTGCACAGACCTGCCCAGCACATCTGTCCAGCATACTCCTATCAAACTACCCATCACCTCCATGCCACAGCCAGCCACAGCCCCTCACCCATCTGGCATGACCCGTTTGATTGAGCCGTCAGGAAAGATGATGTCCAACGTCCCGTCAGCATGGTGCCCCTCAACTTGGCCAGTGGGAAAGTAGAACACCTCATCACCAGACACATGGGTGCTCTGCCAGGTAGCAACCTGCATAATCAACAAACAGAAAGATCACCTTCAGGCATACACTGCATGATATGAAACTGTGGACCGGCACATCATCACCAGTGTTGTTGACTAGGGTGTGCACGAAAGGCTTCAGCTGCAGCCTTGCTGCATACCTCTGCGTAATAGTAGTCAACTCTTCCCTCTGCAGTCTGTCTCTTGACATCTCCATTAACAAAGCGAATGCACGTGCCTCCATCAGGGTATGTGGTCTTGCAGGTGCCGTTGGCAAACAGCAACACACGCGAACCATCTGAGAACGCCTGTTCACATTTGCCATCGGGGTGCTGAAGCTCTTGCAGCAGCTGACGGCCTGCTGAGGTGGCAGCAGGGCCACACCTGCTGCTGCTAATGTTGTATGCGGCAGCCGATCCAGCTGCTGCTGCTCTGGTATGAGGCATTACGCCTGCTGCTTTTTGATACGCATCCAATGCGCCCTGTCTGCTGCAAGTCGCATGCACATGTTTTGCTGTGGTGGTGCCCTGTCTGTGTTGCTGCTGCTGTATTTGAGTGTCACCTGTTACATGAAGCTGATTGGGTGCCTCGTCATAACTCATGGTTGCTATTTTACATGATTCAAGCCTGCCACTGCTGCTGCTGCTGCTGCCTTCTCTGGTACCTGTGCCTTGCTGGTGCCACTGCTGTGCAAAGTCAGAGCCATTGCTGCTGCTCTGCACTGCTGCTCCCCGGCTGGCAGTTGATGCAAACGTGAAAGTTTCCTCATCAAATGCCTCAAGTCTCTGAGTGCACACATCAGAGCGATCTCGATTGCCGTGGTTGCAGGTGGCATGCTGTTGACCAGTATGAGCCATCAGCAGTAGCTGGGGTTGGCCCTGTGTCTGCTGTCGCAGCTGCTGTTGCTTTTCTGAGCTGTCTGCCGAGCTGATGCCTGGTTTGAGCGTGACATTGTTGCCAACCCTTCTGCCAAGCTGTGATCCTGGTGACACACAATGACGCTGCTGCTGCTGTGAGCTGCGAGCAGATTCTGCAGCAGCAGTCGGCACCTTGCGCAATGGCCTGCTGTGGTTGCCTGCATGCTGTCCCGCAGCTTCATTTGCCAAAGCATCCCCAGTAGGACCGGCTGCTGATGCCGCAACTGCTGCAGCCTGTTCAGCAGCAGCAAAGCCAGCGTCATCCTCGTCTTCCCCAAACAAAGCAGCATACAAAGAGTCTGCCTGTCTGACTGCTGCAGAAGCCTGCTGCTGCTTTGCTGCTGCTTCCAGTCTGGCTGCCGTGGCTGCCGCAGATGCAGATGCAGCTGCGGTTGGGGAGAGCTCTCGTACAAGGCAAGCATCAGTTTGGGTCCTGCAAACAGCAGCGGTACGCAGGATCAATCATAGCTACGATTGCACGATCACAAACAAAGAAGTGAAATTGACATACATAAACACACGTCAGGGATTCTGAAGAAAAGGCAGCAGCAACAGGAGCAAGCAGGACTGAAATCTTCTGCATTGCTATGTGCCTGCTGCCAGCGCTTACTGTGCAGTGTTTGTTGGCGGCCTCCTGCGAGGCCTGGCATCAGCTGCTGCAAAAGCTGTGACGTTAAGCTGCTGTGCCTCATGCCAGCGCACTTCTTCTCGCAGCTCAGCATTGCAGTCCTGCAGCCAGAAACCACAGCAGATTTATCAAACAGCCAATCAGTTTAGTCCCGGCGTGAGATGATCCAAGGCTGAGCATCACCACTCCAGCTGAGTTGTGTGGTCTCTCTCCCACATGCAGCAGCCCTCAAACTCAGGCCAGTGCACAGCAGGATGCTGCATGTCGATCATCGCATGGCACTGTAATACAGAACCAGAATCGAGTGGTTGGGAACAGCAGCGGACTCCCATCCACCTGCATTTCCTTGATCTGGCACCGCAATCTTTCAACGGTAAGTCGATGCCTTGCTGCTGTTGCCCTTGCATCTGATCGTTCCTGCTCCAACTGCTGCTGCAGTGCATCTAGTGCACTCTTCTCCTTCTTACTGGGGAGCTTGAGGAGTGCTTTACTCTGCTGCTCCAGCACCCGGCGCTCACGTGCAAGTCTGCGGGCCTCCTCACTGCGCCAAGCCTCCAGGGATGCCTGAGCAGTGGCCTGAGGGACAACAAGGTGCAGATGCCAGTCAGAGTACTCAGACGCAGCCAACCGTCAGAGCATAAGGCCATTGCACACACTTACATGTGCAGATGTTCAGGGAACCAAGCGGCACACACATGAACATGTCACCCTGGTGTGTGTGGCTATGCACCCATGCTCAGCAGCAAGGCTTGAACTTGCCACAGACGCCATGAATGCTCAGCTGAAGCCAGAGCAGCATGCATACCAGTGAATAAGCAAATATGCTAGCTCTGTCAACAATTCACAGCATTTTGGCAGCTGTGTATTCACCTTCTGTTTCTCTGCTGCCTGGCGTTCCTGTTCAAGCCGTGCGGCTGCTTTCTCTAGTTCCTGCCGCATCTTGCGCAAGTCCGTTTTCTCCTGCTGCAAACTTGGCTGCGCTGCTTCATACTGCTGCCACCTCTGAACCACCTCCACAGGAACTGCAACCATCTGCTGCTGCTGACCACCCAAACCTTCTTCTTGGTGCTCAGATGGTTCTCCAAAGCCAGGACTGCTTTTGCCAATCCGTTGCTGCTTATGCTGGCTGCTGTCAGCACCTCCTGCCACATTACCACCTCTTCCACCTCTTGCAGAAAATATAGCACGGACATAAGACTGGCTTGGCGCAATGCCTGCATCCATGTCACTTGCCGGCTGAGCAGAGGGCTGCCCTGCAAACCCTTTGTGCTGCAGGTGTGTCTGCTGTTGCTGCTCTTGCTGGATGTGAGCAGTGTGGGGCAGTTCATCTGCCAGACCAGCCGCAAATGAAAACTCTGTGTCAACCCACTCCGTGTCATCCTGGAATTCAATCATGTGGCTGCTGCTGTTGTGGCTGAGGTCCACACCAGGGTCCTCTACCTCTCCAGTCACAGATCCGCCATATGCAGCACTGGCAGCAGCTTCCGCTGCTTCTGGTGACAGTGTTGTAAACAGTGACTGCTGTGACAGAGGCCGGTCCTGCATGAAATGCTGCTGGGGACGATCCAGGGGTTGTTGCTGTTGCAGAGGCTGTTGCTGCATCTGCCCATACTGCTGGCTGCCACCCCAGATCTCACACTCAAGAGCTCTGAACTCTTCCAGCTCAAGATCCTGCATGACAAAAGGCTTGGCTCAGATCTGTTGTGCGACCGCCTTACCAACAAGACCGAACAAGACCAAGTCAAAGACGCAAGATGGGACAGACGGGTGATGGGCTGCAATGCGTCAAGCTCGGTGTACCCGCTTACCAGCATGCTGAGTATGTTTGCTTACCTCTTCTGCTGGCTCTGGAGCATGGCTTGCTGTATCCGTACTCAAATCTTTACCATCGCCGTGCCCTGCAGCCAGTAGCCGCAGCAATCACTACATGCACATCACAAGCATCACCACATGCCACATGCCACATGCCACCACCTCCAGACACTTTACGTTGTCAGCTGTCTGCTGCATCACCCTCACCCAAGAAAAGCTCACCATTACTTCTGAACGCTACATCACAGCCCCATCCCTTGTCACTGCCGTTGGGCTGCCTGTTACCCCCTTCCTTGTGCTTGATAGCAGAAGCATCAAGCTGTGCCTGGTCAGCAGGAGCAGGCTGGGCTTCAGCTACCATGGCCAACGGCTTACGGTGCTTATAAGCGTCTATCCGGCGTTTAGTCCCCTCTCCACGTCTGAGGAACGGCTGTTTGGGTTTCCTAGGTGGAGCATCTGCCTCAGGTGGCATGTCCATCTTTAGGTGTGAGCGATCCTGACCGTGCTGTAATCAATGAGTACTACTCATTGGCACTAGAGTAATCACGGGGATGCACAATTTTTCAATCGCAGCACGAAAGCGGCATCCATACTTCATCAACTCTGTTGTTAGCTTGCATGCTGCTTGTCGTGCTCGAGGATGACTTCAAACTGTTGTGAACGTACAATCACTTTCAGCTTCACTCGTATATTAGTAATACCTCAGCAGACAGTGCTGCCTATTAGGTTAAACGGTAGCAGTGCTTGAAGCCCATACCTCCCGCTCATTCAAACCAGGCCAGGACAGGCAAACGCGGTGTAAACCAACCTGATTAGCCGGCAGTCAATGGCACAGCACTTAAACTGCAACATGAGTCGAGAAGAGGAATGGCGAACCACATGACAGAGTGCCCATGTACACACTGCAACCGTTTAGACTTTGACGAGTTGCACCGGCTAGTCCACCTGAGTAACGCCTTCTTCAATTACGCAGGACTGTAAGCTTCAGTCGGTTCACAGTCGATTCAATTAGCTGACAAAAAATGCTATGGCTTGAAGCTGGCACTGCTGACCGCAGGAAAGACTGTATGACTGCTCAGCATTTAGGCAGCAGCACTGCAAGCATGCACAGCCTGTGACTGTACCAAACCGGGGATAGCACTTTTCAGTGCTTAGCTTTGTTAAGCGGTGATGTACATCGGTACTCTATGACCCGTCTGGGCAGATACAAAGAGGAACGTAAGCCAATCTTTGGACTGGTGTTACAGCGTGGCAACAGTCAGATTGACGGCTTGGGGCAGTTATCACAAAGTGGCCGATGAGTGCGACCAACATAGGCGGCTGGCACCTTACTGCTGTGCCAGCCAACCGCGTACTTCACCATCAAGCTTTCAGGGTGTCTGCGTGTCCTTTGAGTTGGCTGCCTGCAGCAGCTGCTGTGTGTACTCGAGCGCACGACGGGTGTCAGCCAGTAGGGTAGTGGTCTGTACTGACCTGAACTCCGCATCACGTGCAGACTGCACAGATATATCAGCCCGCTGCCTGGAATCCTTCAGCTCTCCTTCCAGCTTACAACATTGCTCCTCAGCTGCAGTCAGCTGGTCCTGTAGCTGGTGTGCTTGCAGCAATGATGCAGCAGCAGCACTGAAGGCTTTTCTAGCCTCCAAAGCATCCTGCCGCCCAGCAGCTACTGCTTGCTGCATCTGCTCTGCAAGATTTGTGCGATCTGTGGCTGCATCTGCTGCTGTCTGTTGCAGTTGCTGCAGCTGAGACTCAGCAGCTGCAGCGCGACCCACTGCAGCTTGCAGCTCTCCTGCTTGAACTGTCATTGTATTTGAAGCCTCAGCATACATGTGCTTCGACCTTGCCAGCTCTTGCTGCAACTGCATTATGGTCATGTTGTTGTGGGCTTGGCTGAACCTAAGCTGATGCAATTCAGAGTCCAGGCTTGTCAATTGTCTCTCAAGGCTAGCCGCTGTTCTCACTTTCAAATGCAGTGTCCGCTGTAACCTTGCGGCTGATGAGGCAGCTGCCGTCAGTTGGGATGAGCTGTCAGTGTATTGCAGCTGCAATATGGCCACTTGCCGCTCCAACTCATGGATGCGCTCTTTGTTGCTGGCTCCAGTTGCATTACGCAGGACTGTAAGCGCCGCAGCAGCATGGAAGTGCCTGCCACCAGCAGTGCTGGCAACTGGCTCCTGCAACCCTTGCATGAGACTGCTGATAAGTGTTTCGATCTTGGATGCAGCTGCTGCATTGCTGATGATTCCTGCATCTGCTGCTAAACACTGCAGTGTCACTAGCAAACGCTCAAGTAGGTGCATCGCCGATTCCACCGCAATGTCCATGGTTTGCCCAGCAGCTTTGCCATTTTCAACACTAACACAGTGAACAAAGCTGATACGGCCCTCTAGGCCATCAATCCTCTCCATAATCTTGACCAGAAGCATTCGAGACTGCATGGTAGCCCACATGCAGCAACACATTACGTCTGAACAACTGCAGCACATCCCACAAGCTCGTGCTGGCTTCCCAGCTGCACAAAGCAGGCGCCAGGGTAGCTGCCACCTTATGCAGTTGACAACAGTCATCATGCAGCATGTGATGCTTCGTTAGGCATTGTATGCAGCACTGCCATGGACTTAATGGGCTTACACACCTGTTCCAACTGCTGCTTTGAATGTCTCTCCTGCCGCTGGCTAAGTTCCAGTTGCTCACTGAGCTCCTGCTGCTCACTCACTGCTGTGCTCAACTTATTGCGTGTATCATCCAACTGTTTTTTGACTGTCACAAGGTCTTCTGATGCCTGATCTATAGCTGACTGCAGCCTGGCACATGCTGCCCTGCTGCTGCTGGCCTCCTGTTTGTGCAGATAGTGGAGTGCCTGCAGATCCCAAGTATCAAAACCAGCCAATTGTGGATTAGCATCCTGCACCCCAGTCGCGCTTGATCAGCAGCAGTGATAGTTTCCCACACTGAACTACTGATGCATTCATGTGGGTGAATTGCATGCTACAGTGTACTGCTGAGTGAGGTGAAGACAGCAGACCCAACTGCCCGAATGATGCTCACCTGTTCTACCAGTGTACTTTTGTTCATCTCCTGCGTGATGTGCTGCAGCAGTTCTGTCCGCTCTTTGCCAACTGCCTCAGCAGTGGCCTGTGCAATTTTACACTCAGATTGAGCAGCTGTGAGGGCAGAACGGCAGTCCTGCAGCTGCCTGTGTGCTGCTGTAGCAGCATCTTCCAAAGCACCTTGCTCCCTGTTGTAAAGACAGCCACACACATGGCCAGGGATGCTTGACTGGGTTAGCTGTGCCAGCATGTTACAGCCACATGCACACGTCAAATTACTACTATTGCTTTACGCACACCATCAGCCTTCCCAGTGGGCCACAGGAGTGTTGAACACAAAAATCCACCTGATAGCCCTCAGGTATGCCTGTTCTGTCTTCTCCAGCTCTCTGATCCAGCTTCTGCATCCCACAATGTCTGCTTCCAACTTCACACGCTTTTGGGCATGCTCTGCAGCCTCAGCTTGAGCTACAGACAAAGCAGCTGTTGCCTGCATCAACAAGGACCGCCAGCAGTAGCCGGCAGCACAGTGTGGGCCAACCCAAAGTGGCCCACTGCTGATACCCGTTATCAGCAGGAAAGTAGCAAAACCCAACATGCGGCCAAAGAGAGGTCAGCCTGGACAGCACCCTGTCAAGCAGCTAAGCTGATTGACTTCCTTGATAATCTAGGAGGTGTGCTGGGCACAAACAGCTTTCAAATTCATCACCTCTGTGGCAGTGTTCACTGCTTTGTCACACTTTGCTTGCAGCTGCCCTGCCTCAATTTCCAAAGCAAGCAGTCTCTCCTTCTGGCCCCAATATGCATCTTGCAGCACAAGATAGTTATCGCGCAACTGCTGCAGCTCTGCTTTTAAAACAACCTCCAGCAAGCGATCAGGGTCCTGTGCATCCTGCTGCTGTATTAGCTGTGGTGTTGTCTGCTGTGTGGTTGGCAGGCTGCTGGGTGTCAATGCCTCTGATTGTTGGCTGTCACCACCCACGGGGTCTGGTGAATGACTAAGCTGCAGTTGTTGTGGATGCTGTATATCAATTTGACTGATCTGTTGGCTGGCGACACTGCTGCTTGCAGGAACTGTTGTTGGCTGACATGCATCCATTGCAGCAATGTCTGCAGCTTTGTAGTCCCGTGGAGGGACAGAGGCAACAGGGTGATGGCCAAGACCACATAACTGCACAGGCACAGGAAGCATGCATCACTGTGCTGACAACAGCCAGCAGGACGAGCAACGATACACAGCCAAGCAGATCAGCAGTTGACAATGTCTCTGAACCCCCACCATACGCAATCAGTTGACAGCCTAGTGGCATGACCCTCAAGTCTGGGCCTCTCACACTAACACCACCTGAAGCACAATATGTATGAAAAGTGCCTATGCAAGGGCCAAAATTGATACTGGATCTCAGATCCTTACAGATACAGGTGAAGGGTACCACATACAAAACACCCAGTAGCCATTCACTGGCTTGCTGGTCTTGGATTGGCATCATGAGGGACAAAGCCTCAACAGTTTTGGTATTGATGGGTATCACAATGGAGCCTGGTTCTGCCCCCAGGGACCCACTTGCCTGCTTGCTGAGGGCATCAACCACATCTTCGCATTTGCTCAGGCGCTCCATAACAGGCCAGTAGCTGCTGACTAGCTCATGACGCCGCAGTGTGGCTCGGGCATTTGCTGCCTGTAGGTCCTCAACCTGCATCTGGCAAACTTCCCACTGCTTCCTCCACCCCTCTGCCTGCTTGTTGAAGACCTGATCCTTCTCAATCTGCTGGTTCAGGGCTGCTAGCCTGCAGGAAGGTAGAAGAATGTCACAAACAGCTGTGCAAAGGAATCTTCTCAGCATTTCCAGTGTTCTTTTGTTGTGCTTCATGCTGCTGCAAATCTCCCAGTCGCTGGCTTTACACTGTGTCACTGACAGAGGTCCAGTGGTGGTGATGGGGCACAAGCAAGATCCCCGCCCAACACATGCCAAACTTACTGTTTCCTAAGCTCTGCTGCTGCTGCCACTGCCTCTGCTGCTTCTTGTTTTTGATTGAAAAGATCGGCATGTAGCAGATTAAAGGCACGCTGCTTATCTGCAACCCTTCGCTCAGCATCCTGGGCCAGCTGGTCCTTGTACTGGTTCTGTTGCTGCAGGTCCCTGTGCAACACGTGCAGCAAGTTTCTGTTGCTTGACAGCCTCCCTGGCAAAATCCCAATTGTGAACATGGAACATACAGCTGGCGGGCCAGCCTTATTTGAATCAATCAATAAGCTGGAACATCACTGGAGAAGCATCCAGCAGCCCATCATCTCCAGCTAATCAACAATGCAGCTGTGATGGACACATTGTAGCAGGAAGCTGGATCTTTCAAGGAAAAAAAAAACACTGGTGCATACATTGCCAGCAATCATACCAGGATGACTTCCATGGCCATGCCTAGTCCACGCACCCGATGAGGCTTTCTTGTTTCTTGGCGCCATGCCCTTCGGTGATGAGCTGCTGCTCAAGAGCTGACACATGCGCCTCAAGCCGCCGCACAGCACTGTCTTTTTCCATCATTGCAACCCGAGCAGTCTCCAGGGACACTTCTCTGTCCCGTATCTGCTGCTCTGCTGCTGCTAATCTGGCGCCAATACCCTCTACCTGCAGTGCTAGCTGCGTGTTGCGGGCATTAGTAGCGGCAGCCCTCAAGCTGACCTCATTGTTGGCACTGCTTAGCATTGCTACTTCACCTGCATACAGAGCGGCAGAATGCAAAACAATGCACCCTTGCATGAACTGCAAGTGGCTAAACACTCTCATGTATACAGCAGCAACATGCTATGCCAGTACCTGCATTGTGCTGTAGCATACTCATTGACCACCAATCACCAGTTGCAACTGTGTATACCATCCTGACTGGCATAGGGTGATGCATAGCAGATTGCCAAGCCTATCAGCATCTGGGCACCTTCAAGAGCGTCAGCTTTTGTTTTCAGTGACCTCCAAGCCAGCATGTGTTCCAGGTTGGCCTTCACAAACTCATTGCACCTCTGTTTTAACGCTGTATTCTCCTCATGTGTGGCTGCAAGCTGGTCCTGACTGTCTAGCAAAGCTGCGTATGTGCTTTGTAACTCATCCATAGCTGCAAGCACCTCTCCATGGAAGGAAAACTGCAAATGGATTTAGCACAGCATCAGCAGAGTGCTAGCTTATGCACACTGACTGCATCGACTGCAGGCTTCTTATGCAAGGTGATAGTGTCAGGATACACATGGCAGGAATGGAGCAGACTGTTACTGCTGTGTTGCTGCCGCATTGCAGCTGTCAAACTCACTTGCACGCATTCATTCCACAGTTGGGCAAAGGCCATCCAAATGCTGGCCAACAGCTGCTCAATATGCTGCGCTCCTGCAAGGGCAGCTTGCACATCTTGCTGAAATCCAGTGCTATGTCTGTGCAGAATCCCATACAGCTGGAGTATCTGTTGCTCTGGTAGCTGGTGCTTATGCTTCAGTGTTTCAGGGCCTAGTGGCCCCAGCAGCACATGCTCTTGGAACTGTGGGCTGACATTCTGCAGGGCCTGCAGATGCCAATCGCCTAGACCAGATGCGACTGCCTTCTCTGCTGCTCGCAGCAAGTCCTGACAGCATGTGGTGAGCAGAAGGCGCATGACTTGCATCAACTAACTGCTGCGCATGCCACAACGACTGAGGCATGACATCGCTGCAGCAAAGTGATCACCTTTTGACCAGTGCTTGCGGGCACAAGCACATGTACCAGGAGCATTCTGGTTCTGATCTAAGCATTGTCCACAAGGCAGACCCTGAGATAGCTGCAGGCAAACAATCAAGTTAGTCACCTGCATCACGGAGCCGGGCATCTGGCCTGAGCTTTCCACAGCTGCAGCGGTGGCCAGCAGGCCACCCGGCCCGATGGCAGGTGCAGCTTTCATAGCAGCTGCATGTGTGGCACTTTGTAAAGCAGCTGTAGATGCCACAGTTCCAGAAGGACCAGGTTTGACCAGGTCAATCAACCTGTAGGGCAATTGAGCACTGCCCGCCTGCTGCATGTCTGCCATAGTAACAGCACCTGATGCACCATGTGAGGTGCTTGGAGGATTGCCCTGTGCCTGGGCAACACAACAGCGTAAAACTGAGCAAGATCGTCATCCCATATGAACAGCCATCCGCAAGTACACACCAGGCTGCAGGGTGCGGCCTTGCAATGTCATTGCTTAACCAACCGCCCTCAGTAGTCACCAACCCCTGCACCTACTTCAGTGGCTGTGGGTAGGCCCAATAACTCAAGCTCCGTTTTTGGCTGCCAGCGGTTGTTGAGGCCCCCTTCCTGCTCGGTCTCTATGTGAGACGACATGGGTCAACAGGCTTACAGCCTGGAACAGAACATCATGAACCAGAGTGTGAACTCATACTGCACAATCATTGCAAAAAAAACAATTTGTAATGACCATTGCAATCATAAAGCATTCTTGCACAGTTATGATAGTCTTCCCATGCTGGTCAGTGATGTACCTGCCTGCCACAAGTGTTCTACATTCTGTTGTCAAGTGCTGGTGCTTATGCATAAGAATTCATGAGACAATCAAATTGCATTGCAAAACATTACATTGCATATAGAACTACGAGAGCCAACTGCATAGAAATGCTGTACGCGAGTGATTGCCACGGCGAATGAAGATGGCTGTGAATTCTCAACATCTGAAAAAAGATTTTTGCGTTTGCATCGTGCATGAAGGAGACTCCCAGCTGCGAAATGCAGGGCTTCCGGAAGTGCCAGAACCTGGGACGTCTCTTATATATCTCAAGGCAGATGACGAGCTTTTGGGAGCAGTCCGCACACATTTCTTGATATTCGTATGTCTCAAGGCGGTGATCGCGGCATCTGGAGTTCACCAGATCCGAACAACATAGACAACTGCCAAGACCGCCATCCCACCAGATAACCCACCTAGAGAACAGCAGAGTCACGTGTCAGCCAGCAATGGGCGATCTGCTGATGAAACATGTCGCCCCTGGTCTTGGTTGTCTAGTAGCTTGGCTACTGTTTTCCTCGCCCTTCAAAGCTGTACTGCAAGTCAGGCAGTCGAGAGCATTAGGGGTACGCCTTGAGATCGGGTAAAATGGGTCAAAGTGCAGTAGAAGCTGTACTGCCGGCTGCTTCACGTCAATGCTGACGGTTGCTGCAGAGCTTGAACCCCCTACCACTGGTGGCAATGTGGGCCAATTGTCTTGGATGGCTTGTGTACTCCTTCATCACTACAGACATATACGTATTAGTATCAAACATTCCCGGTCTGCTGTTGGGGTCTTTCATGACGATCAGCTGCTATGGATATGCTGATGAGAGGGTAAGCAGGTTGCACACTGTGTTGTCATATTCTGCTTTGTGAGTCTATCCTGATTGTGGTTTTTGCAATGCTGAGCCTTCGTTAAACAAGCAGCAACATGCCATTCCTCATCATCTGGCTGACCATAATTGTGTGTTGTTGCAGACCAGGAACACAATGCTTCAAGGGATCATGTTCTTTGCATCCTTACTGATGGGTGCAGGCATACTTATCAGCTTTGGCGGGTATGATCACAAAGCAGTCATCAACATCTGGTGAGTAACCCAGCTGCTCTTGTGCTGGGTCGGCAGCTGTTTCTACACTTGCTGACAAGGCTCTGTGCAGCGGGTGTTGCACCATGGCTTCACATGAGCCACTTTGGTGACCAACGGTAAAAAGTCAACTTATGAGATTGGGCTGAATCCTGACTGTTACGTACACATACCACCAGCAAGCCCACTCATTGTGGTTTGAATGGTAACATTCTGCCTGCATGCGACTGCTGTTATGCTTATAGGGGTTGTGCGACTGTTTTCATCCTGGTCATCTTTTACACAGCGCCACTGAGTGCGCTAGCAGAAGTTTTTAGAACACGGAGCTCAGCAGCACTATATCTACCATTTGCAGTGATGAACACAATCAATGGATTGCTTTGGACTGCTTATGGTTTGGCAGTGCCGGATGGGTTCATTTTTGGACCAAATGCGGTAGGCTGTTGTTACTGAAACGCAACAAGTCATGTCCCACTGGGGGATCCATCAGGTCTGAGACCTAGCCAAGCCGTAAATGACAGTGGCATGGTCGTCCTTGCAGGAAAACTCAGGCATGAGTCTCCAGTGTCAGCTAATTTGCAAGCCGTAGGCCCTACCCATTGCTATTGAAAAGCAGGTTGCAACTGACACATGATGCAGAAGCACAGGCACCAGCAGCCGCATGGTTGCACAGTCTAGCTGTCAGGCTCAATATGGGCTATGCAAGTATTCCTCGCTGAATTGGGCTGCTTATGTGCGCCCAGGTGGGAACTGTGTTTGGTGGACTGCAAGTCATCTTGTGCATGGTTTTCCCTAGCAAACCAGCAGATAGGTAAGCAGGCGGTGCTCTAGTCTAGCACATACGTAACTTGCTGCAATTAATACGTGCAGCGACAATTGCTTGCACACCAGGCTGCAGAGCTCAGGTTGCTATGCCAACAGGCTAATGAGCACCTACCAGTTCAGCAGCTTTCTCTTTTTGTACATTGCAATGTATGCAGCTGGTACAGCTGCAGCAGTGCTGCAATGTTCAACCTGGCACATTGTTGCTTGCTGTGTACCAACAAGTGCTGGTTGATACTCCTTCCTTGCATGGCTGGCGTCGTTGAGCAGCTGCTGACACGTTGCAGGTACAAATCACCACCACCATCCGAAATTGACCCAGAAGCGGGAAGCTTACTGTATGACAACATTGAAAGGAGCTGATGACCGTCATAAGATTACTGATAGGCTATTATTTGTGACTATTCGCTGATGCAAGTAATGTTCTAGACCACATGTCTGTGGCATCCAAGCAGACCAGGCCGCCTGTTGTTGCAGGCTGCCATATTGCTTTGCGATGGTGCTGAGGTGCACTCCAGAGTCATTATGACAGCAGGCTGCTAGGGTCTTAAGTGATCAGCTTGGTGATCAAGTTGTTTGCATTGTCCCATTGGTTCTGTTCCCGTTGCATCCAATGCAACAGCCAGTTTGTATGATTATGTACAACTGTAGTCTTCATCAAGCCATCTCTGCACATGATATGCTGTTCAGCATCTTGTGGAAACCAGCTCAAACCTTTACCCAATGCAGGTAGCTGGGCTAGCAGCAGCTGCTCACCCCTGCATTATATGATGTAGCGGCCTTGCCTGGGCTGTGCAACAATAGTGTTGCTTTCTTCTAGCTTCTAGCCACCTGCTGGATTTTCGTTGGCACATTGTCATTGTGAGTCTCATTGAGTTGGTAACTGTAGGTGTCCAACCACATACTGCTGGCAAGGGCAGCAACGGCAGCCAAGGCAGGCACAAGCCAAATACCAGGGTGGCGCCCCCAACGCATGTCAGCGCATTTGCCATAGCATCTCAACTTGCTGCAGAAGAGGAAACTGAGCCTGAAGAAGCCTGAGAGAAAACTTTTGCTGCAAGTTGCTGAAATTGCCCCAATCATCCTGGCACTGTCAATCTGTCAGTTGACTGAGTCGGACTGGGTCATTTTGTTTTGTGTCTGTTACAATGGGGTGGTCTCCTGATGACCAGCCAGCTCTGCTGCTCAGGTCTCAGTACTGTCAGGCCAGTACTGCCCCGGCCAAAGGTAAACCAGGTTGACCAATGACACTCACTGTCTCACACCCAGCTAGGAGGACAACACTGTCCAACAATCCACCATTCAGCCATGCAGACTGCAATGACCACTGGGTATTTGGCCTACCCAATCCCCACACCCCAGCAACCTTCCTCCAATTGCAGGCATCAAGTATGTGCACAGACATATGCAACATGTATGCCAAGCAAGCTTCAGCATGGAAGGCACTTGTCATCACAAGCATATAAGCAACTGAGTGCGACCTGTGTATCCGCCAGCAATGACTACACAGAGTCATGCACATACTACTACTACTACTACTACTACTACTACTACTACTACTACTACTACTACTACTACTACTACTACTACCACTACTACCACTACTACTACTACCACCACCACCACTACTAGTAGTTACCTCAAGGGTTTCCACCCGTGAGGAGCCAACTGATGGCTCATGTGGGCACACCAAAAAGAAACAGAAACCAGATTCAATCCGGTTGGATATCTGCAAGTTCAACTTGCAGAAGATCATCAGACTCAACACCCAACCCAGACTCAGAAAGAATATGCAAAACATGCATAGGTGTATATGGATTGCAATGCAACAAATGACCACCAGCACAAATGAACAAATGCAGCCACAAGACGCTTATCCTGACCCATGAAACGTGCCATATGAGGACCAGCTGTAGTGATAGAGTGATGCAAGGTGTCATGGCCACCAAACTGCTCAAACAACCGGGGAAAACGGGACCGCACTTGGTTGTACCACTCACACTCAAAACATACACACCAAGCCTGTGCATCACCGGCCTTTTGTCGGCTGACCACTGGCCCTACTTTTTTTTAGAGATAGTTACACCGGGGGGTCAGTCGCCACACATTGCTGCAAACGTTGCTGGTACATGTGCAGCGTAGACCTCTTGAGCACCGCAGACTGCTGATGCCTATCTACAATCACTGCTAGTACATGCAAGCGGTCAGTTCTGGCAGATTTGTTTTGTGTCTGTTACAAGGGGGTGGTCTCCTGATGACCAGCCAGCTCTGCAGCTCAGGTCTCAGTACTGTCAGGCCAGTACTGCCCCGGCCAAAGGTCAACCAGGTTGACCAATGACACTCACTGTCTCACACCCAGCTAGGACAACACTGTCCAACAATCCACCATCCAGCCATGCAGACTGCAATGGCCAGTGGGTATTTGGCCTACCCAATCCCCACACCCCAGCAACCTTCCTCCAATTGCAGGCATCAAGTATGTGCACAGACAGATGCAACATGTATGCCAAGCAAGCTTTAGCATGGAAGGCACATGTCATCACAAACAGCACATTGGTCTGGCACAGGCATATAAG
>JABEVS010000440.1:0-53833 GCA_018290735.1 Coelastrella sp. MACC-549
TGCAGTACAAGTGCCACCGTAGCCTGGCTCTACGCGGGATGCTGCCGCGCCTTCAAGAGGCCCTGCCGCTCCTACTAAATAAAGGCCCTTGTAGATTGATACCTGATTGAGTCGAATAAGCATGCTTTCCGTGTTGCCAAGTCGTTTGGGCTCGATACGACCTGCAGTGGCTCTGGCAGGTAACGAAGTGAACGTCAGGCTGCGAATGGTGTTGTGAATGTTGCAGGCTATGGACTGCATGCGTGCCCTGAGGGCCTCGTCGGCCAGTGTTCGCGTGTACTACTGTACTATGCTACTGAAGTATACAGGGCACCATAGTACCACAACAATAGGCACAATTGAAGGAATTGTTCCGTGTATGCGCAAGCTTTCGTCAGCAACATTCAGCTGCGCTTCGAAGCGCATTCGGGTCTTGGCGTGTTAAAGGCGAGAACGCACCTTCGGCCGTCCCCAGTTGGGGGCGGCCCCCGGCAGCCTGCTGTTGCATTCGTAGGGCCAAAATATAAGTTGTGGTGTGATCGCAGGGTCGCATGATGGCCGCGGTCGTGCGAGGCTGCGTTGACCGAACTGAACCTCTTCGTGAACCCGCCTCTAGGCTGAGGCCAACATTCTCTGAGTTCAGAAAACCAGGGTTTTCTTTCTCCGAGTAAATGTACAAATTCATCCGACTTTAAAGTCGGTGGGATGAACCCCCTAAATCTCAGCACAAGCCAGCGAGCCAGCGGATGACTCGTGGGATGTGGTCCATTCTCACAGACTAGCCCTGATAAAGTCCAAAGCATTGTTGTCATGTTATTGCCAGCAAAGTGAAATGGGGCGCGGGGCCGATAGCAGGATTGCTATGGCTGAAGGGTAATTTACATACATATAATATATGATATATTGCCAGCAAAGTTTGCTCTGTTGCGGCTGCGGCAGCTGCAACGCTGTGGAGATTGTACCATCAGACTGCTGGATCTGAGCTCTTTACCAAGGAGTCCTGCATGCAATAATTCAAAGTTTGCAGCCAGATTTGCAGTGAACTAGTACTTTATATCCATTTTGATTATCAATTTGCTCATTTCCAATATACTTCTGACATTGAGACACTGAGATTGGGATTGACCCATGCAAAACTATGTATGTGCGTTCATGACCCAAGCTCATTATGTTATTTTTTCTGCTCATCTATGTTATTATCTGTTGACATTTGCAGGACAAGCAAGCATGCTAGCATCGCGTGCACAAACAAGACACCATCTTACTATTTTCAACACTTCATGATTTTAGGATTTAAGAAAAATGCCAGTTAACTATGTTCATCATGCACGTAAAGAGCAAAAAAGAGCCGCACTGTACAAACTGACCCACCCTTTTATTTTTATTATTATTGTACTTTACCTTGAAACTATTGACAAGCGCCAGTGCCACAAATTTGGCGACGCCCTCTGCTCCCCTCCTGTTTGTTTCCATTGCCGTTGCTAACTGTGTGGCCTGCAGCCGCCCAGTACTGTGCACCAACAGCGACTCCTCCGGCACGCTCAACTGCCTACCTCTGCTGCTGCTGCCGCCGCCGCTGCTGCTGCTGCCTGGGTCTATGATGTGTTTGCAGGGATATGCTGCTGTCACAATGCTGCTTGCGATCTGCTCTTCGGCGGCGTCTGGGTCTATTACTAGCGTTCCCTCCCTGCTGAAGGCACAGGAGACGCCCGCTGTTGTGGATCAGCAGCGGCGGATGCAGTGAGCCAGCAGCAGCAGCAGCAGCAGCAGCAGCAGCAGCGGCGGCGGTTTTGATAAACGTTGAGTCAGCTTGTAGTGGATCATCCTGCAAGATACATAAGTCACTTCAAAAACACTGGTAAACCAATATCATCATGTTCAAATCTCCGGGTTTACTCAATGTTGGTAAATAAAGCAGTACCAATTGTTACATGAAGCCGGGTATGCAGCGCTTAGTCTTGCTATCCCCATATATGATCGCATATGTTTGATCCACACTCATATCAGAAATGAAACGAATGTAAAAGCCGTGGATTCCAGCAGTGCCCTTCGCTGGTAAACGTCCTGGTGTTACGGACTACCCCGGTGAAGTGTGATGAGCTTGATATGTCTCGCATCTGCACTCTGATGTGAGAATGTGCCTAAGTATGCAGTCTGGCAGTGATGCCGTCTGCCGTAGTGAGAGTGGCGGAGTGACGTGGCGACCCTGGTCTACCGTTCAAAGGTAGGGGTCCGTCATATAGCGGTATATATGCGAAATATGGCAGGTTGAGTTGTGTCTTCGGGTGTTGTGACTGATGATGGTGGCTGGCAACCACCGAAACACGTGTCTCACAAGCGATCCCGCTTGTTTGCAGACTGTTGGGCGTGAGTTAGAGCCCCGCTTAGTCTATGCCTGTGATGCTAATGCAGGCTTGCTTGATTGCATATGTTTGATCCACACTCAAATCATAGATAAAAACAATGAATGCGGCTGTATCATAACTATATTTTCATGGTAACATTGACATTGATTGACTTCTACTTGTAAATGACTTCTACTTACAAATTCTAAAGTAGAAATGCACATAATCAGGAAACATAATTAGCAAACCACAGCATTATTGTAACAATTACTTTCAATTTTTTCTCACCAAACACTAATTTCCAACTTTTTTCTTACCAAACATGCTTCTCATGGGTATCCCAGCATCCACCAGTGCAGCACACACAGCATTGATTGCCACTGACATCAGGCTGCCATCTGCCTGAAGGACCTGAAGGTCAGCAGCAGCAGCAGCAGCAGCAGCAGCAGTGGCAGTGGCAGCAGCAGCAGCATGTGGTCAACAAAGAGAGCTACAGTAACAACTCTTGTACATGACTGCCAGCTAGAAAACCAATCTACATAATTCGCCAGACATGACCCAATATTCCCCCTCTCAATAGCAGTCAGACCCCATATTCAGGAAGTTCTTTTGCAGCAGAGCAGTAGTCGCAGCCTACAAGTTGTGGATGCCTGACAAATATCCAAAACTTCATCTATCAGGGAGCCAGACCCCGTATCCACGGACTTTGTTTGTTTTGCAGCAAAAAGTCTGCAGCCTACAAGTTGCTGAAGAAATTCGAGAATTTCCACAGTCGTGTGAGACACACAACTGCAAAGCTGTTTTCTGTTACGGCATGATGCTGGCCATTTAGATATTATACAATATCAATAATATTATGTATAATTTGGACGAGGTTGCTGACTGTGGAGTAATCTGGACACATGATTGCTGACTAAATTTAGAGGAGTTGCACAAGCGACTGCTGTCTCACCTGCACCACAACCAGTATGAGCGTCCTGGGGTGATGCGTTAGTAACACAACACGTTCTAACAAATGACATAACAACTCCTCATACTCGTGCTCCTTGGCACCTGCAGCAGCAGTGGGAGCAGCAGTGGCAGCAGCAGTGGCAGCAGCAGTGGCAGCAGCAGTGGCAGCAGCAGTGGCAGCAGCAGTGGCAGCAGCAGTGGCAGCAGCAGTGACAGCAGGACTACCGCTTCACTTGACAGATCCAGAGTATAGCTCCCCAGCATATGCATGCTGGATCCTGCAGCTGACATGTGCTGTTTGCTGTTATAGCTTGTTTGTTAAGGGTTTGTTACACCCGGAGGTCAACTTTTTTGCCCCGGTGATGATGGTCTCAAATGAAATATTACGCGCTCACATGCTGCCTATTAAGTAAATATATTTCTATTTGTCGCCATACTGGTGTGATTTATACGTTGCAATGGCTGCTGCATGTGAAACCAGCCCAGGCTCAAACCTCCCTGTCTACAATTCTTGTGTATGAACACTCTCTGTTCATATGACTGCGACAATATTTCAGCGATGTGAGTGTGATATTCAGCAGGCCATGAACGTTGTCAAAGCAGTCAGCAGCAGCAGCTTCCAACTGCATCCTTTACACTACTACAATATTACGCTATGCTGCTGCCGCTGTTGCCACTGCTGTTGCAGCTGTAAACAGAACCCTTCTCGTTGCAATCTTCTTGTTGCTGAGCTAAAAGTCCACCTCCCCTTTTGCTTTTTCACGCTCAAACTGGCCAAAAACTTGCTGCCGATGCTGCAGCTGCAGCTGCAGCTGCTGCCAGCTGTTTGTACGTGCCACTAACCTGCCAGTCCTGTCCTTGGTTTGAAGAGGACTTCTATGACTGCTTTTTCTGCATCTTCTTTACTTTGTCCTGCTTGGTGGGGTCCATGAACTGCTGCCAGCACTGCTGAACCTTCTTGGACCCATTTTGCTGAGCCATCAGCGCGTGTTAACACGCTGCGCTCACATAACAAGGGTCTGAAAAGAAGAAGAAAACCAGAAAAATGGGGAAAATTTTGAGACTTTATGCAGCACGGGGTGTAGAAGAGATTCTGCTGCGGTCTTGTTACGTTTTGGCGTGGCAACTGGTATGGAATGCGTCCGCAGAGAATAGCAACTTGCAACTGACAGCATGCGTATGGACAAATCATAAAGAATGGGTGTTCTGCTGTGCCATGGGCGCGCTGATTGCCGGTTCGTTTGAGAGCAGTACCTCATTTGATTGGGGAGCCTGCCTTTCGCTCTGTGGCCGTCATGGCCCACTAGCTGCTGCTGTTGCACGGCCATAACAGGTTACACGAGATGTACGTATTAATGCTTGCGGGCCAGCGACCTGTGATTGACGAGTGACCGTTGCTGCAGGCTGTTGCGACAGCAGGGTGATTGTACTAGATGGCAAGCAGCAGGAGGCGATCGAGCATGTGAAACTGATGTTGCAAAGATGTTGATTACAGTGATGGCGTCAGATGGTATGCAGGCGCTCAGCACGCAACAAGCTTGCGGTTTGGGGGCGCGGTTTCGCCCAGATTGTACATGCGTTCCTTACACGCATCCTGGCTGAGGTCGTCAAGAATACTACTATCGCCTGTATCACCCTTCACCCTGCCACTGCCCAACACAGCGTGTACGTAAAAGTCGCCTTCATAGCAGCCATCCATCGCCAGGATGCGTCCTTACCTCTTAAAGGTACGAGTGATCCAAGTTGAACTGTATTACTATATTGAATAGCTGCTAAGAGCCAGTTGTTCCTGAGCTCTTACCCATGCGACTGCTGCATACTGTTCCTCTCTTCCCTTTTTGCAGGGCCATGAGCGCCCTCTGACACAAGTCAAATACAATCCAGAGGGTGATCTGATTGTATCTTGTGCGAAGAATCTGCAGCCATGCCTTTGGTTTGCCGAGGACGGCAAGCGTATTGGCACATATGAAGGACACAACGGAGCAGTCTGGTCCTGCGACATCACTCTAGACTCAGAGCACCTGATTACTTCATCAGCAGATCAAACAGTACGCATCTGGGACTTGCCAACCGGCGTAGAGCGTCACCAAATCCGCATGAGCGAGCCTTGCAGGGCTTGCCATCTAGCAGTAGGCGAGCAGCTGCTTGCGTTCACCACGGACAGCTTCATGGGCTCACCGCCGCAGATACACTTAGTAGATATGGACCTGGAGGAGTTCGAGCGGCAAGGCAGCGGACCAAAGTTCAGCATAACATGCCCCAAGGGTCGTGTTACACGTGTGTATTTCACAGACTGCAACAGAGTCCTGATCACATCTCATGATGGCGGATGGGTGAGTCTGGAGCTTCCTCAACATACTGTTCTCAATTTGGGTTGTCAACTTATCTTGCTGCGCCAGCGTTCCATGCTGTCCTGAAACTGTAGAAGCATCTCAACCTGCACCAGCAGGTAGCTCCCCCAACTCATTGTATCAACTGCACTAAGCGAGGTCAATTCATCAGAAGGCTCATGAGGCGCAGATCAAAACAGCAATAGACAGACATCAGCTTACGATGCTGATAGTATTGGCAGCTCAGCAGTATCTGCCCAGCTTGTTAGTGCAACACATGCACTGGCAGCACACAGCAGCGGCACAGGCCAAAGCTGCCGTGTCTTGAGCAGCAGCAGCAGCCGCATGGTGGGCCAGCAGCAGCAGCAGCAGCGGCATGGTGGGCCAGCAGCAGCAGCAGCATGGTGGGGTGGCAACAGTAGCAGCAGAAGGAGCAGCCGCATGGTGTGGTGGCAGCAGCAGCAGCAATGGTAGCATGCATGTTGGGCTGGCAAGGACACTTGTTTGCAGGCGTGGCATGCAGTGCAGCAGCGGCCTCTGCCACCTGAACTCTGCACACAAAAACCAATGAAAGACCCTTTGACCAGCCTCGACATCATCAGCAGCAGCTGTAGCCTGGCACAGCCGCAGAAGCAGAAGTAGCAGCAGCGGCAGCCTGGCACAGCTGCAGGAGTAGCAGCAGAAGAAGAAGCAAAGCTGGGCGGTGGTAGTCAGACAAGTCCACAAAGGGCCTCATAAACAGCAGCAGCAGCAGCAGCATTGGATCATGTACATCAGCAGTACCTGTGTCAGCGAGCCAGCAAAAGCAGCATTAGTCAAGACATCCAGAAAGCAGCAGCCGCGGTAGGCTGCAGCAGCAGGTTGCAGCAGCAGCCGGTGATACAGGCTTTGCATAGCAACTGCACCTTGAAGTCATTGCAGCAGCAGCAGCAGCTGTTAGCATACCTGCAGAATCATGCAATGTCTGCAGTGACCCTCCAGCTATAGCAATTGCAATATTTTGGCACGCTTGCTTGATCGGTCGACTCTTTGCAGACCAGTTAATTCTTGTAAATAAGTTGGCACATGCATTTACTATCAGCAGCCAACCTGCAGAGGCCCTCCAACCCCCTGTGCACATCTAGTGTGTTTCTCCAGCAGCAGGTAGCATTCAGCATGCAGTTGAGAGATTGAAAATTGCAAGAGTTCAGCACTTTTGGTGTCTGCATTGGCCGACATGTAGCTCCTGAGAGTGTTTCCTTTGCTTCTCTGCTTGAGCAAAAAAAAAAGCCAGGCCACAACAAGTCATGATGCCAGCCCCCCAACTCATCCTCCGATTGCTACTACTGCTGCTGCTGCTGCTGCTGCTGCTGTAGGTTCGCCGCTGGGATGCTGAGACTGGTGACCTGCTGCAGGAGGTGCAGGTGCATGAAGATGCTATTCAGGATATGCAGGTGTGCTGATCTTGCTGACGTTGTTACTTTCACTGTTACTTTTTTACATTGTGTGTTATTCTTTTTATGTCATTTGACAATAGGTGGCAAATTTGCGTGCAAATTTTGGTGTGAAAATGAGGTAGCGCCGTAGAGAATTCTACTTCCCTGTGTTCACTTCACATCTGATACTGAATATAGAACAATTTGAACACAAAACGATCTCAACACAAAACACTCTCAACACAAAACAAATGGGCTCTCTGATCTGATCTCCCTCAGCAGCAGTGGTAGCAGTGCAGCAGGAAGTGGCAGTGAGCCAGCAGCAACTGCGGCGATTCTGCTTCAGCAGCAACAGTAGCGGCAAGGCGGCACTGGGAAGATGGCAGTGATTCAGCAGCAGTGGCAGGCCAGTTCCAAAACATGCCAATGTGGAGGATTGTACTACTATTAATTTATAATTTATTCCTGTCTTTCTTTTATTATAATTTATTCCTGTCTTTCTTTTACACGATACGTCATTTGCACAAACTTATCTCCTTAATCTAATCATAACTAACATCTAACTAACATCTAACTAACATCTAACTAACATCTAACTAACATCTAATCCTTATGGGCTGGGCTGAATATCCAGCTAACAATAAAGTAGGCAGCAGGAACATTCCGGCAGTTTTAGAAAGCAAGGGATGGATTGGGCGGGAAGAGCCGAGGTTTTAGGCGACAAGGGGCTCTTGTTTTAAAATAGATATACATTCTCATATATCATTAAATTGGTACATATGTGTACAGTGGGCAGATAAGAAACATCAATCAATTGGAGAGGACAGCTTTTGCAGCAACTCTCCCGTAGCACGGTCAGTGCTGAAGCAGCTGCAGCAGTGGCAGGCGATAGGCCTGTGCTGCGTCTTGGAGCGAGTGCTGTGGTCGTTCCCTTTTTTTGGTGTTATAATTCAAAAGATGTGCTGCAGGAGCGAACAGGGGCAGTTGTAGATGCCCTGCAATGTTCATTCGCAGCAGTCATCAGCTGTCAGCTGTTATGCCGCTTGTGGTTGAGGGACAGCAGCAGCAGCAGCAGTACATTGGTACTTTGCAGCCGTTGTTCTCTTGCAATCTTTGACACTAATCAGGAGGAGTGTAATTGTATTATCAGGATGACCTAACCATCCTGATGATATGATGATTTAATAATCCTGGTAAATTGAGCAGCAGCAGCAGCAGCAGCAGTAGAAGGAGACTCTCTAACAACTGACACTCTACCAACTGACATACTACTGACATCACCACATACTCTCATGGTGTCTGATGCTGTGGCTGCTGGCTGATCAGGTATCCCCAGACGGCAGTTATGTCATCACAGCCTCACTTGACAAACATACAAACTATCTGGATGTCTGATGTTGCTTTTGTTGCCTGTGCAGGTATCCCCAGACGGCAGTTATGTTATAACAGCCTCACTGGACAAGACCGCCAAACTGGTGGACATCAACAGCCTGGAGGTCCTGAAGACCTACAAGACCGGCAGGTTTGTGCAGTCAGCCGCTGTCAGTCCGGTGTTGGATCATGTGCTGCTGGGTGGAGGCCAGGACGCATCGCAGGTGGGCTGGCAATAGCATTGTATATCATCCTTTTCCCCTTTCTTAGTAACCATGTTACTTTTTCTTTCTCGGTTTTGAGACTCATTTTCTACGCAATCTTCCTGTTTGATCACGTCCTGCCCAGAGGTGGCGGGGGTGGAGGGGGAAACACGCCACGGGTAGGTTATGTTATTCACAGCAAATATGTCAATTTCTGCTCCTTCAGTACTCCAGCCAACCTTCCCCTTTTTAAAGGTGAGTTTGCCCCCATGCTGCTAGACTGTCAGGATCCCTGCTGCCAGGCTTGTGAGAACGTACACCACTGCCAACGTCTTGAAAGGCTGGCAGAAGTTGCCGCTCTTGCAACTCTGGTAGCAGCAGTCGTGCTGCTGGCCAATGGGACGATTTTCATTTTCTCTGATCACTTTGCATCTTCCTATTTGGTTTTCTGTTTTGATGTGCTATTGGAGGTGCGAGGACAGAAAGCATCATAGGTGGCTCAGCAGGCTGATACTTTTTAACCTTCTTTGTTGCCCACATCATGTAACTTATTCTTGATACCTTACCTTGTTTTCTACTCTTAAGCAAAAAACAGAAATATTTTCACCGAACCCTGCTTGAGATGCCACTTGTGTTGTTGATGTTGAATCAAAGCTTCCTGGCCAGCCTTTACTTTGGCCAGCTGTTTGATTTTCAGGGCATGCTCAGAATCCTTGCATTCTTTTGTTTTTCTCACTTTGCTGCTGTTGTTGTCATCGTCCAGGTGACCACCACCTCAGCCAAGGCTGGTGGGTTTGAGGCCCGCTTCTACCACAAGGTGTATGCTGAGGAGTTTGGGAATGTGCGTGGACACTTCGGGCCCATCAACACGGTCGCCTTCTCCCCCGATGGCCGCAGTTTCACCACAGGTGAGTTATTGGGCTGTGTGTTTTGTTTTTTGATATAATGAATAGGATTGATGATGGGTTTGCAGTAGCATCAACACGGTCGCCTTCTCCCCCGATGGCCGCAGTTTCACCACAGGTGAGTTATCGGGCTGTTTGTATTGATTTTTGATATAATAAATAGGATTGATGATGGGTTTGCTGTAGCATCAACACAGTCGCCTTCTCCCCCGATGGCCGCAGTTTTACCACAGGTAAGGTATGCTTGGGCTCTGTGTCTTTTCCCCGTGGTTTAATTCTAATTTATGAATCTATTTTTTTCTGAAAGTGATGTTGGGCTTCCAGTAGTATTAACACAATTGCATTCTTAAAGGACTGCTACAGCTACACTACTTGAAGGGTACATGTGTTCACACAGTACAATAACACACATAGCAGTTGCTGTAGGGAGTTAGCAGCAGCCATAAACAGCAGCAGCCATAAACAGCAGCTTCAGTAGAGGTGAGTCAATGGGTCCAGCGTCCATCTGTCACACTGAGCCCATCCACTCATCTGTACTGAAGCTGCTGTGCCTTTACTACAGGAAACTGCTGAGTGTCTGTGTAGCACCTGCTGCTGATTCACTATAATTGAGTATATGCAGTGGCTTTCAAATACTCTATGTAGCATCTACCCTTTATGTGGTTTTTTTGTGCCTCTGCACATGTTATCATACTGCAGTAAGATGGCAACGGGATTGGTTTAAATGGAAGTTTATACTTTTAGGTGTACATTATCCTAGTATGTAATCTGCTGGCTGGTAATGCTGACCTGAGATGATCAGGGTACTGTCACATGTGCAGCCAGTCCACCTAGCTTTCAGGACTTTCTTTGGAATTTTTTGATCAAATGATAACTATCACGGAATGATCAGCTGTCATAAGTCAAAAACATCAAGCAACCCAGATCTTCAAGGATCATATATGTGAAGATGAAGCTGCTACTCCCTGTCTAGGTTACGTGGTGTCAGGTCCACACTGGTGTGTGTTATTCAGAGATTCAGCAGCCGGGAATGTGAAAATGGCATTTTGCAACTGCGGCAGAGTGGTAATTCTCTCACGCTGTTACCAAATGCCACCCCCACACCAATACCCACTGCTGACTCTTTCAGCATGGGTACTCAAGTTGTGAAACACGTCTTGTCGTAGGTGATTCATCACTGATGTCATGTGGCTGTCATGGTGTTTGTAGGTGGAGAGGATGGCTATGTGCGTGTGCACCACTTTGACATGGACTACTTCACAACCCGATTCTTCTGATAAGTCAACAACAACAGCAGCAGCAGCAGCAGCATAATGAGCAGCGGCAGCAGCATGATGAGCAGCGGCAGCAGCAACAGCATGATGAGCAGCGGCAGCAGCAGCAACATGATGGGCAGCGGCAGGAGCAGCAGCAGTGTTTCACGTACCTTATACCTTGCATCACTGCGTTATTGTATGCTGTCTGCTTCAGAAGCAGCAGCAGCAGCACTGGCAGCAGCAGCAGCTTTAGCTTTGCAGTCTGTTGTGAGTTGGCCTGGTGCAGAGCAGCAGCAGCAGCTGTGCAGTTTGTTGTGAGTTGCCCTGGTGCACAGCAGCACCTGATATGATGAGCTCATTGGCAGGTCGTGGCGCTGCAATCAGGCGCCCCAAGCTCTGCAGTGTCTCACACAAGTTCATCAGGGGTTAGGAACGATGCTTCACACTGCATGCAGTATGGTGAGTGCGCTGTGTCTCTGCAGCATGGTGAGTCAGCTGCTGTATGGTGAGGTAGCTGTTCATTCCGCATGCAGTATGATGAGGTAGCTGTTCATACTGCAATATGGTGGGGTAGCAGCTCACTGCCAGTGTGTGATGTAAAAGAAATTGAGCCATGCAACAAGTTGAGATGCAATGGCCAATGCACTGCCAGTGAGTGATGTGAGAATTGTGGCAGCAGCATGTATGTGTCATTTGTGCTTGGGCAATCATCTGATGCCATCACCAGTGGTAATACAATTACAACATGATGATTTTGCTTGGTGTTCTTTACTATTATCGTGTAAAAGACGATGAGCCATACAGCAAGTGCCGTGGCAGATGCGCTGATATGTCCACAGCATGGGTAGATTATGTGTTTGCACCGCAAGGGAGGGGGGGGGGTGATTAGCTGTGAGTCTGTTATCAAAGCTTGTGCTTGTTGCCAGTTCAGTGAGAAGTGTTACTCACACTTCTACTTATACACAACTTGGCTACTTTTACACAACTTGGCTATTTGTACTTCAGTAGGGAGGAGTGTGAAGGCGGGGTGAGGGGGTCCTTGACCTGTTGTGCTAGACGCTCACGAGCCATCAGAACTCGCTGGGCCACTGGTGGCAACTTGCGGAAGTTCCGCGAGCAGTTGCTGCTGACAGAAGTTGCCATCTCAGTGGCCCAGAGGCGTCTGGGTCGTAGATTGCCGCGAAACGAACGCGGCCCTCGGGTTCGCAGTACTGGTGCCCTCGTAACTTGCCGTCAGGAACTTGTGCGGGTATACATATGTGCGTCAGTGACTACGCAGGGGATGAGGAGTTTCGCCGCTGCCGAACTCGCCTGGACGACCACTGAGGGTTTACGCCCTTGGTACATGCAAGTAAGTATATTAAGCATTATACTTGATTAGCAGATATCCCACGAATCGGATATACTTGGAGTACTACCTTGTCTGCCAGTAGACAAATAGATCATTCTGCTCTCTACAACCTTGACCTGAGACAACCGGCTCACAACCTCGTAAAACGCCCTTCTAGACTCAACAATATCAGAGGATATCCTGCAGGTGACTTCTCGAGGGCCGCACAATCTGTATATATTTTATTTCTAGCTTACATGCCACCATACATGTGTGCTCAGGCTGTTGGCGTGTGAATGTCGTGTTTAGGATAAATTTTGTTTGTGCCTCTATGTACGAACTATCTGAAACTGGCGTTAGACCAGGATGGGGGTCCCGCAGTACGTGGCAAGATCGCCTCTGGCCGTTGCGGTTTGTGTGTGATACGATAGAATACATTACGTGTGTCTATGATCACTGCAGATACTCACACTGGGCTACGGCTCGCAAAGCGCAGAGTCTACGCTGCGGATGGTCTAAGCCCGAGTCAGAAGAGGCAGATATGGATCACCAGCGCGCATTCCAGTGACTATCACTGGTTGTGGAAGTTGCATTTAGCGTCTTCATGCCGCATAATCCATCACATAAGGCCCCTACAGTGCTGGTCCTACTGCTGATTTGCAGCCAGCTTAACCAGCTCGTGCAATCGCGTACTGGCGTACAGGCCAGCCATGGCCTTGCCGATGGTGACTCCGAATTGCAGCCAGCTGCAGATCATCCAAAGCGCAGGCAGCTCGCCTCGGCCACATCGGCATATGCAAAGAGAGTTGCTCGCCAGTCTGCAGAGCTGCAAGTCACGACATATGGGAGCCAATGCCGTAAGAAGGTGTTTGATAGCCTTGCAGTTGCGATTAAAAGTGCGTTGATGGCGAGGACAGCCCCGAAGAGGCGTAGGCTCGTGTCTGTGATGAAGAAAACATGCACAAAGGTGGGCAGTACTGCTGTAGCATTGCACTAATGTCAGCAGCACAATCACCAGCTTCAGCCTAGTCTACCCAACTGACAGCAGATCAGCTGAGCAGCAGTTCGGCTGTGATTATTAAGATGAGTTGCATTTGTCAGTACTGACATCCACTAATGGATGTGAACTTATTATTACGCTAGCAACATGTACCCCTTCACACGAAAAAAACATTGTAGCGCCGCTGGCCGGGCCACCTGCCAGGAGGACAGCCACACTGTTGCTGACTGTGCAGGCAGCAAGGCTGTTAGCCTTACAGGGGTACAGGCTGTACCCCTTTGGCGGCAAAGGGATCCAATTCTACAGCGTTGCTGCCTGCACAATCAGCAGCAGTGTGTCTATGCTCACAGCCGCTACAGACCATACTGGCCTTCAGAGCAACACTAATATCACATAATATTATTACGTTATATCAAGTTACATATCATTGATATTTTTGATAATATCATATGATGAGTTAACTCATTAATGTTCTTCTTGGTTGGTTCATTCACAGACGAATGCATATAATTTTGAATATTCAGAAATGAATATCTGCCATAGTGCTATGTTCACAGCGGGGCCAGAGCAATGCTAGCAACTGACAGCACAGTTTTCTACATCTTCAGCACAACCACGCTCAGATGTTCTGTATTTGCACATTTATGACGTGATTTACTGCAATATGCCGTTGAAAATAAATTTTAATTTTCGTAAGAATAATAAATTGTTTTTCTCAGAAATAAATTTCTTTTCTACATGATATTTTAATATATGTTTCCTCTCTTTTTCCAAATTCCGATTTTTTGGCAGGGTCATGGAAGGGTGTTGCTGACAACCCAGGTTAACAGCACAGTGACTTACACCTTCAGCACCACCACTGCTGGTGGAGATGCAGCAGCCCTGCTCAACGATACTTCCACCCTGCAGGCCATCAGCAGCAGCAGCAGCGACAGTGGCATTCAAGTCATGAGCTATGGTGAGCAGGAGTCGTGCACACATGTTATAACTGTACTGAATTGTTACTAACATAAGTAATGATCATGAAATCTGCACAATGCAGGCCTGTAATAGGGTTGCTGATACAGGCTACTTATAAATCCAGAGTTGATGTGATTAACCAGATATAATGTTATTTTGGTAAACGTTTCAATGCTAAATGGTTTCATCATTTTTTGCATTCCTTTTGCACAGATGTAACCACTTCTACTGGGAACACAAGTCCAGCCCCTATCACTCCTACCAACCCCCAAACAGCTAACACCCCTGACAGCAGCAGCAGCAGCAGCAGCAGCAGCAGCAGTGTTGTGACTTGTGGCAACACCAATATCTCTGTGTCAGGCAACCAAACCTACTCTGACTGCAGCACTGTCCTAGCCTACTGGTTCCAGTACAACTCAGCAGCAGCAGGAGTGAACATCACAGGCCTCAGTGCACTTGATGCTGCAGAAGCATGTTGTACGGTGAGTTCAGAGGCTCTGCTAATACATAGTGTAAAGATATATCATATTCAACATGTTGTACGGTGAGTTCAGAGGCTCAACTTAAATATAGTACATATTCATATAATATTCAGCACGTTGTATGGTAAGATTAGAGGCTCTACTAAGATACAATATATATATATATATATATGATTTAGTGAGCATGTTATATGGTGAGTTGAGAGGCTCTGCTGGCAACAGAGGTCTAACACTTGCCCTCCAAGAGGCCCTTGCTTGTTTATATCTGTATGTATTTTTGGCAGTACAGTTGCATGTGTGACCAGATAGGAA
Source organism: Coelastrella sp. MACC-549 (assembly GCA_018290735.1). NCBI lineage: Eukaryota > Viridiplantae > Chlorophyta > Chlorophyceae > Sphaeropleales > Scenedesmaceae > Coelastrella > Coelastrella sp. MACC-549. Next base: position 14,840 of record JABEVS010000440.1, read on the forward strand.
ATGCTGGTAGTGGCTTTAAATATGCTGCTGCCAGCCTGGCAAAGAGAGTTCGGCAAGCTGCTGCTGTGGCTCAACTACAAGCTGCTGCTGCTGCTGCTGCCGCCTCTGCTGCCTGCTGCTGCTGCTGTAGACGGATCACCCCTATGGTACGCCAGGTGCCACCTGCAGCAACCTCTTTGCTGTTGCTGACTCAGCATCAGCCACGACCTACAGCAACAGCAGCTGTGCCCAGCAGCTTGGCCAGGGATGGGTGATCGATGAAGCTGCATTTGATATTCAGGTGGATACAGCATTGACTGACAATGAAGTGGCAAAGCTCTGCTGTACGGTGAGTGTAATCTGTGTCTTTCATGAACTTACAGTAAGACAGGATGCATACATATCTACATTATTCTAATCTACACTTATCAGCTTGTTGTTGGTCAACAGGGCATTCTGACCTGCATATATATTGATGTGAAGACTGAAGCATCGCACGTTTGCATACATGGCTGCCCATGTGCATATCATACATGTTGGGTGAGGGGAAAAAAGCAACTGACATTACATACCGTACCATACCATACAACCTGGCCCCAGAGGGGCGCCCCGGAGGAGCCAACATAGTCGCTCATGGGGGGTATAAATCCACATCGTATTCCTCAACACAATCAAACCAATCCTCACTATGAAGTGACCAAAAATCATCCGAGACTTCAAGTGACGCCTCAACTTCTGGTATTGAAATTCTAGCTTCACATATTTCTCCTTCAATCCATTTTATTCCAATTCATTTCGTTTCATTTCTTTTCATTTTATTTCATTTTGTTGCAGAATGGGAACCTTTATCCGGAACACGCCACTTGTGGGGATGTCACTGGAGATGGCTCAAACTATTCCTACTCGACCGGCTTATGCAATGAGCAACTGGCCAACTGGTACTACTATGACGGCAGTAAGGCGGCCGTGGTTATTGATCAAGTGGGGTCAGAGCTTGAGGCCGCTGAACTATGTTGTAAGGTGTGTGGCTGGAACACATCTTGAGAACCATGAAAATATATGTGGAAAAATATATATGGAAAATATATGACAACAGATATACTAGTTTATGGTAATTCGATTTATTTCCAGTCACTTGGCAACGAACTCTACACATATTAGTCTGCTGCTCTGCTTTTTGATTGGCACTTGGTGAACAATGTTTTCAAGTCAGCTGCCAGCTGCAGGCAGATTTTGACTGTCCAGACACTGCTGCATTGTAGAAGGCCCTGCTGCGGCAGCACATTGCTGTCAGTTTATAATTACAGTTGAATATCTACTGTTCGGTCCAACAACACCAGATACTGCCTCAGCTCAGGCAAGCTCATATCCCTAGAGAACCTGCCAAGTATTTACATTTACATTTCACTTGAAATATTCGGGCCCTGCGGCAGCCCGCTGTAAATAATATCAGGTAGTCTTATATGCCTAAATACAAAAAAGTGGCTAGTGCTGTTGCTGTGGCAGCTCATGCTGTTGCCGATGCTCCTCATGAGCAACTTGATCATGCCATAGTTGTCAAGCAAGTGCTGCTGCAGCTGCTGCTGCTGCTGCTGCTGTTTGCAGACTGACAGCATATATCCTCTGAATGCAACATGCGGCAACCTGACAGCAGCGCCGGCTCAACCTGATATGGGCTCCAGTACAAACAGCTTCCCGGATAGCTTGTGTAAGCAGTGGCTCGCTGATGATTTCTACTATGATGTTGGCCAGGCTCAGACTCGGGTTGATTCATACAGCAGTGCAGGAGATGCTGCAAAGGCATGCTGCAAGGTGAGTCTTTTGTTAAACTGAAGTTTGAATGGAGCCTATCAGGCCTTATATGAACGCTTGACTTGCACACAATAGGATTGAGCAAGCCGGGTGCATTTTGCAGCGATTGCTATTGGGGAATTGCGCTGGATTGTGTTAGTCCTGGAGAGGGCCGCTGGCGGAAGCACAGCAATGCTGCCCCAGGTCCCTGCTGCATTCACTCCAACATCTCTCATCATCAGCAATTTGTGTTTAACATAAAAGTATACAAAACCACGCTCTCCTCGTGTTTCTGTCTGTTGTGTGCAGACTGACAACCCTCGCTCTCTATCCGGGACCTGTGGTGACTTGGACGGCAATTCAAACACCATCGACCCCTACACAACCGCCCTGTGCCAAGCTGCTTTTGGTGGTGACACAGACTGGCAGTATGACCTGGCCAACGGCAATGTGGAGATTGGACAGGCGGCAACAGCAAAGGCCATGGCAACACTCTGTTGTACGGTGAGCATGAGGATTCTTGTGCTGGGCGGTGTGGTGCATGCATTGTGATGATTGCAGTGTTGTGTTGAACATACAAGAGCATAGCAGCAGTGGCAGCAGCAGTGGCAGCAGCAGCAGTGGCAGCAGCAGCAGTGGCAGCAGCAGCAGTGGCAGCAGCAGCAGTGGCAGCAGCAGCAGTGGCAGCAGCAGCGGCAGCAACGGCAGCAGCAGCAGCAGTGGTGCCAACAGTGCTTGATGGTGAGCATCAGCATTGCTCTGTGTGTGTGCAAGCTGTAGCGCTCAAACCATAGAATATGAAGAATACATCATGGAGTACGTGAGATATGTGCTACCGTAGCAGTGAGCAGTGCTCACTGTCAACTTGATGGCCAATAGCTGGAAGATGTGCATCCTCCCAACTCGGAATTGATGATCCAGCCTTGGCAATTTGGTTTATGTCCCCTTGTCGTTTTGAGCAGTGCTGATACGTATCTCTGTGAAAGGGATTCCCTGAGGATATATTTTCCTGAAAGAAATTGTCCAACGGTGCAAGCTGATGAGTACATGTGCCACTATCATTAAGTTATTGCATCCTCATTCCTTCAAAGTTTATGATAATGATACTCAATGTGATTGATGAATGAAACAAATAAACAAGTAAACAAACAAACAAAACAAGAACAAATAAACATATAAACAAGTAAACAGAAAAAACAAATAAACAAGTAAACCATTATAATATTAACAAATAAACAAGTAAATAAATATCTAAGTTCAAATAAACCGCCTTCCTTCCTTGAGAAAGAAGGCTTCTCCTCCTCCCTCCCTACTGAAAGCTCTGTACCTTGTGCCCTGCAGAATGACAATCCAGGTTTGTTTCCAAAGAATGCCACGTGCAGGAATATTGATGGGGACCCGGCAACCAGCAACTCCTTCAACATGTGCACAAAGTATTCAGGCGACATTGCATCCCCAGGCGGCCAGCTTGGTGGTGTCGTGACGTTTGATGCCTCAAAAGCGGGTGTTGGCCTTCATAGTGTGATGACTGAGGTGGAAGCTGCCAGCATTTGTTGTAAAGAGGTGAGGCCACCCAAGGCTGTTCTTTCTCGAAGGGGTTTTTTGGGTATAACAAAAGCATGTATGGTTGGGAAAACCACAGGAAAGTCAATGTATGTTGCAGTATAAGCCAGCCGGGCTGAGGTATTATTCCGAATGACCAGTATTTAAGATTCTGGTCCCCAGGCCGGCAGCTTTTAGGTCAGTCTGCGCACAGAAAACCGAATGACCAGAAACTCAGCTTTTGCGCTTCCGGCAGTTGAAAATCCTTGATTTGAACATTCAAGAAGTTGCAGTGCCCTTCTCCTCAGGCGGCATATCAAATAATGCCAAAAACCGTACTGCTGCCAGAAGCATGCTGCATGCTTTTTGCAGTAGTGCTTCCCATCTGGCAAAGGCAGATGGAACTTCCAATTTATATATCGGCTATCCTAACATGTCCAACAAAGTCTGCGCAACTCCCAACAGCATTCAATGTTATTTAATGCTGATCAATATTATATATATTTATTGTTATTATTTTTATTTATCTCAAATACTAATCCACGAGATAGGGAGTAGCAAACAAAAGTCCACGACGGATCTTGTCCGACGGCCTTGCAGGTATATCCAGAGGGTGCTACTTGTGGTGATATCTGGCCGACATTTCCCGGATCAACTCCCTTTGATGGCTGTGACAAACAGCTCAGAACAGACCAACTGACACTGGCAACACAAATTGGTGGGAAGACACATCGAGAGGCGGCAGACACATGCTGCATGTACAAGCACAGGAAGCTGTCTTGGGTGCACGTGGTATAGGCATGGTATGGTTTACTGAGTGGATACAAACGCTATTTAGTGGCATGGGTAATAAATGCATACTGTGATTGGGTGGTATAGGCATGTTATGTTCTACTGCAAGGATTCAACTTTGACGACTGGCTTTGAAGGCCATTGAGTAGCATGGGGAATGAATCGTTATGGCATACTGTACTTGGTCTATAGTATATAGTCTATAGTTGGGTTGTATGGGCATATTCTGGTTTACTGAATAGACTCAAAATCCATTGAGTGGCATGGGGAATAAATGCATATTATGATGTTGCTGGATTGGGTAGCAACCACTGAGTGCCACTAGTCAGTGATTGCATCTTGCGAAAGCATAATATGATAGACGCTCATCCAGCCAGCCAGCCTGCCAGTCTGGCAGATTGCAATAGCCTTATTTTTACTAAGAAGTGAGCAAGTAACACCTAGCTACTGTGATCCTTGTAGCTCCTGTGGGCTTGATTGAGTGAGGTCCCCCAAGTTGCCTGGACACCAAAACATTGGGAGAACATTTCATGATACAACAACCAAGCTTTCCAATCTCCTGCGCCCTCTCAGTCTCCCAGATACGAATTTAAACCAGCTGCTGGTGCATTTTTTTTCTTCACAAGAAACAGCAAGAGTTGCGAGCTCGGTACATTGACGCAGTTGCTGCTTCTTTGCAGTGGTAGTTGATTGGGGTGATGTGCAGTGGTGCATCAGCTGTTTATGCAGTAATTGCACAGGGGTATCCCAGTGGGGCTTGATGGTTGTGCCAAGGTTGGATTGCATGTTTTGTTGCTGCTGGTGTTGTTGCTGGTACGATAGCACTGAGTGTGTGTTGCCATGTACTACATTAGGCCAATAATTGCTTGGAAACTGCGCAGTCAATGCCAGCATAATGATAGAACCACTCAGCGTGGTTTGCTCATGATCAACAACGGCCCAGTGATGTCCACTTCTGGAACGCAGTCGTTTGAGCAGTTTGGTGGTCATGGAAACTTGCATAACCCTATTACTACAGCAAGTCCTCATATGGCACGTTTCATGGGTCAGGAGAAGCGTTTTGTGGCTGCATTTGCTCATATGTGAATGAATGAATCTACGCTTGGTGTCTTATTTAAAGATTAAGTTGAAGGAGGGTGGCGTGTGTGGTGATAGCGGTGCCATACATGTGAGACCAAGGCAAGGGTGACATGTTGCTAGTTGATTACGCCTGTTCGTGAACTCATCACCTTGCACTGCATGCATGCGAGCCTGGGCGGATGGACACCCTTGCTGGAGGAGCTGATGACTGGGAGCGCTCAAGCAAGCTCACGTGAGTTCATTCATTGTATTTCCCCCCATGAGCGACTATGTTGGCTCCTCCGGGGCGCCCCTCTGGGGCCAGGTTGTATGGTATGGTATGGTATGTATGTATGTATGTATGTATTTTATTTCTGTCTGAAAACCCTTAACATGTGTTGGTAGCCGATCAGTGCATTGCCGCGACCAAAATACACTGATGCATGTTTCAAACATGCTGTTGCATCATCCCTCTGAGTCTGGGTTGGAGGTTGAATTAGATGGTAAGGTAAACTTGCAGACGTTCCGCCGTACTAATCTGGTCTGTACAGACCAGCAAACAAGTTGTTGCTTTTTGTGTGACTGTGTGCCACCACTGGTAATGAGCCATCAGTTGGCCCCTTACGGGTGGAAACCCTTGAGAACATTTGATATATTAGTAGAGATAACGCGCGGCCGATATCTGAGTGCTATGGCTGATGGGTAATTCCAAATGCAGGATGCTCAACAGTCAAGGTGTTATACGGTACATAGGGTCAATGCACCCTCGCTGAACATCCATGGCATCTCCTATTGTAACAAGGTGCCACTAACATCTGGCAGATGTGACTCAACATTCGTTGAAAACATCCTGGCGGGGGGCCCCTACGCAGGGGGTTAAACTGCTACTGGATCTGAGATCCGTAAACGTGTGGTCAGAGGCCGCACGTTCTCGCGATTGAGGTGAATGGTACCATGCGTCCCATGAGCCATTCGCTGGCTCGCTGGCTAGTGCCGGGAGGGGTTGGAGTCCCCCAATTGTATTGATATTGGTATTGGTATTGGTGACGGTTGTGCAACATCGCTTTACGCACATTGCTTTATCTGGCCTTCAAGCCTGGTCAACTCACTCAGTTGGTTGACTAGTTGTGGGTAGTGTGCTGAATGTGTAGGTTGTTCATGGCAAGGCGGTGGGCAAACAGTGGACGTTAATGGTAAAGGAAATGGAGATATGCAGCAAGTTGAACGTGTATGGCAATGATTAGATCATCAACCGGTTGAGCATGTCTGAAAATCCCTAACATTTGCAAATAATAGATGTCAGTTACTAGTGCACACGGCAACATCTGTACAGTTATATATGACAAATGTATCAGATGGACACAAATGTGTTCCCCATCAATCGAACTTGCGCTGCAATATAGCACAACTTGTTGAAAAGGGTAAAGTGTTAAGAAGTTTGTTACACAGCAACTTTCCTGCTGAATCCGGAAACAAACAAAAGAAACTGTAAAAACTGGGCTAGATACAACTCCAGCCTGAATACCTGCATCCCCCACGCATGGGACAACAACGAATCAAACAACACTACTATTATAGTAGTGAAGGTATAATACCTTCACCGATATAGGCACAACAGCCAAGTTAGTCTCCTCTAGTAGTGCAAACGTAAACAGTATCGGCGTAATTGGTACTGGATCAAGCCTCCCTGCAACCAGCTGCAAGCACATGAACCGAAAACAGATAAAGGCACGGACCCGGGAACCCAAATGTTCAGCAGGATAGCACACCGATTGCCGGCATACCCAGCACCAACACGGAACAGCAGCAAGCACACTGTACCACACCATAGCCCTCAGGATAACAGAAAGTGCAACATACCTAGTACAAAGTGACTGCACCAGCCGCACCAGTAATGGCTGAGCTGCGAAGGGCGCTGCACAATGCATTGATGAGAGTAATGCTGCTACAATATCCATGCCTGAAAACAATAAAAGAGACAGCAGCAGACGTTGAGAACATTGTTGTGGAACAAGAAATAGCACATATGACACCGGATTCTACCTGACAATAGGTCAAGCATCAACCATCTGCTGGTAAGCTGTAAAGTAGCATCACAGGCACACAATGGTAGCGTCCTAGTGGATCTGCTGCTGTTTCTGGCAACACAGGGCCAACCAGGCATTCGACCGTACAGCAGAGCTGCATAACCGACCGCATATCCGCAAGACAAGCGACCAGCAGGTCAGCACGCTTTATAATGATAGATGCAGAGGTGCAGCACAACAGTACCTACAGACTCAGCCGGTAGTGGGTCAGGAACAACGTCCCGCCCACACGAAGTGGTACCACGGTTTTAACATGTGTGATATGCTGCGTACCTGTTGAGTGGCGGCCCCTAGGATGCAAGCAGTCGCGGAACTAGGATGCGGCGCAAGGTCCCCGATGGGACCAATGGTTCACGTGGGAGCAACAAGAATTCAGAGTGCAAGTTTGATCCCTATATTGCTCACCCCTGGGCGCAGCACGCTCCTCATCGAGCAGGGATGGGCAGGAATGTAGGGGACCGGGTCCCCGGGATCCCGCCCCAGACTGAATCTGTCGCGGTATTTAAAATGCTATGACAAATGCTATGACAAATGCGCTGACATGAGCATGATCCGTCCCATACCCGGTAGCCAGTGGTTGGTCCCGGTCGGAATATAACGAGATGCACCTGATCTGCAGCACCTGATCTGCGGCACCCTGCACTTCTCATGTTGCTCTGACCTATACAACGCTACACGAGCCTCCAAAAAGAATATCCTCTTGACAACCCTCCGTGCTTTCCAGTCACACCGTTCTACTGGCCACTAGCTGTCTGCACCCGTTCATAAAATTAGTCAGAGTACCTGCGGTGTTATCAAAAAAATGTTCAGACTTTGCCGCGCTTCTCTGCTTTTGTCGGCCTTCCTATCTTTCTCGGCAGGCCAGGGCCTTCGGTGGGACCCTGGGTCGGGGCTAGGGGCAGACATTGCCTATGACAAGACGCTACAACAGTACCTTGAGCGATCTGCAGCATGGCGGCAAGCGTATCAGTTGAAAAATGCTACAGCATGCAGCAATGACAGTGGGTTTCTCGGTGCCAGCAGAAATGTAGCAGAGGATGCAGTGCTCGTCCTGACAACCTCTCCACAGGTCTACGATCAACGTAATCCATCTGATACCGGCGGGATTGTGGCTGTTAGCAGTGCTCTGAGTCAGGAAAGTTGCTACACCTGCGTCAGGTGAGCCCCATGGCTGCAATGCAGCGTAGCGTATGGTTTGCAAGTGCTCTGTGCGCGAAAACGGTGTGCTGCCTTACCTTTTGTCACAGCAGCCATGAAACATCTCTAGTTGGCTGCCTCAGAAGTGTGGTGGTCACATGCTAGCCCTCAATCGAATGCAAAACCTGTTGTTCAAGCAGCTTCTGAAGCTGAATCAATGCGATCATCATCTGCCTGTTGAACAGGACAAAAGGGCCAATTTACTCATACTGCTGCAATCCACCGTTATGTGGCTAGCCCTGTCCAGCTGTTACCATGCATCTCTCCACTTAATTGGCCCTCCCTTGGTGACGTACATGCATGAAAGTGCTGCAGTTATCGTCAATATATGTATGGTGTAAGACCCATTGTACCTCCGCCATCTGTCCCTGCAGCACTTGATGAATTTCTTCTTGTATGAAGTGTTGTAAGCCTCACTTGACCTATTATGGAATGCCCACTGTTGGTACTTAAGACTGAGTTCTGCACATTTCTTGCATTGTGCACTGCAGCTTTGCCATTGGCGCTGCTGCGGAAACAGCAGTTGCGCTAGCACTTGAGCAGAACGCCAGCAACTGGTTTGGCATACAAGATTTCCACTTCTGTGCAACAGTGCTGCCTGACAGTGAGCGCACCTGCAGCAGCACTCGGTTACTGAAGGAAGGCCTTGATGCTCTGAAGCAGTTGCAAAGCACTGGGCAGCTCATCACTGGTTCATGCTTGCCTTACCAGCCCACCAGTGACAATCCGTGTGCATACAAGTGCCATGACAAATACCCGCGCCCATCTGACGGCTACTTCAAGTATGAAAGCTTGCCTGGGCTGGTAGATGTGCAGCAGTGGTTGCGACTACAAGGATCGGTGGTTACCGGCATACAGATATATGATGATTTCCTGTCATTCTTCAACCAGACACCAGGCGGAGTTTACAAGGGCCCAGGTACGGTCATTGTCAGGGGCACTTGGCGCCCAAGTTGCTGAGAGAAGATGGCCCTGCTGCAGCATGATGTGGTGTATGTGCAGCATACACTACGCTGTTGTGACCCCTGTGCGATATTTCAGCGACCTTGCTGTTCTGCAGCACTGCTGTAGTTGTGATAAGACAACATGTCTGGTTCCCATAGATGATGCACATGCGTGTGCAGCCTGTCTGAGTGCCTTTGCTGCATCCTGCTATAGTTGCGCTCACACATAATGCTTTTGCCTGCAGGTCCCATGTCCAGCTCAAACGGCGCAACTGGTCATGCAGTTGTTATCATCGGTTACAACAACCAGGAGGAGTACTGGCTGGTGAAGAATTCATGGGGCAAAGACTTTGCTGTCAACGGCACTTTCAAGATCGCCTATGGGGCCAGTGGCATTGCAAATCCCTCCAACACTTTTGGGCTCAAGTTTGTGAGCTATGGCAGTCAGCAACAACTCCAGTCTTCTGACCTGACAGCGGTTACTGGCAAAGCAAACTGCTACCGATACACAGCCAGTACCAGTGACTACGTTGGCAAAGTGGCATGGACTTTTGGCGTGCCCATCAAGGATGTCCTGTTGGATAACTTGGACAGCATTCCACAAGCAGACATGTGGTTGGGAGGAAAGGCGTTGATGGTATGCAATCCAAACTCACCTGTGCTGCTGGCCCCCACAACAGAGACTGAGGCTTTGCGGCAGTTCAAAGCACTGGTTGACAAAAATGGTGTCCTAAGCACATGGGCCACACAAACATCAGGAAACACAGGGCCATGTGGCATGTGGCAAGGAATCACCTGCGATGCATCTGGAAAAGTGACACAGATCAATTTGTCCAACTCTCAGCTACATGGAGTTTTGCCACATGCATCCACCCTGCAGCCACTAACCCAGCTCAAGGGGCTGCAATTGTCTGGCAACTTTCTTCAAGGACCTCTACCCGCCAGCTGGGGCAGTCTGACTCAGCTGACTGTAGTTTTGCTTCACGGCAATCAGCTCACCGGTACTCTACCGCACGAATGGTCTGGGATGCACAATCTTACAAGCCTGTATCTTGGACGTGGCGAACCAGGCCATGACAGTTGCATTGGAAACCGCCTCACAGGAACCTTTCCCAAGGAGTGGGCTTCAATGAAGCAGATTATAAATCTAGATCTGTCTTGCAACATGTTCAGTGGTACACTGCCACCAGAATGGGCTGACATGGAGAGTCTACAACACCTTAATATCATCAGCAACAGGCTGCGTGGCCCTTTGCCTGGCGAATGGTCAAAACTGGCGCAATTGTATAATCTGACTGTTGGAGGGGTAGCTGGCGACAAGTGCATTGGTAACATGTTGTCTGGCACGCTTCCAGCCTCATGGGTCAAGATGCAGCAACTTGATACCTTGTATCTTGGGTGCAATCAGTTCACTGGCACTCTACCTCCTCAGTGGAGTGCACTGCCAGCACTACATGTCTTAAGGGTGCCTAACAACAAGCTGAATGGCACACTCCCAAAGGTGTGGGGGACAATGAAGCAGATTCTAGAACTGGACTTAGGGGCCTACCGTCAGGACGTGTGTTCTGGCAACATGTTAACTGGTACTTTGCCGCCAGAGTGGTCAGCATTGGCAAATATTCAATTACTCAACCTTGCATGCAACAACTTCTCAGGGTCATTACCTTCCGCATGGGGTTTACTGACAAGACTGGTAAGCCTGTTAGTTGGTAACAATCACCTTTCGGGATCACTGCCCCCACAATGGGCATCCATGACGTCTTTAGCAGCACTCAGCCTGCCCGACAATGATTTTGTGGGCCAGGTGCCAACAGCCTGGGTTCAAAGTATGCAACAGCTCAAGCGCATCAACTTGAAGGGCAATCACAGGCTGTCAGGGTGTTTACCTTCAGCATGGAGCTCCAGGGTCAGCAGCAGTAACTTTCAAGTTGTGCCTGGCATAGCTACATACACTGACACAAACATCACAGGGTTCTGTTGAGGGTGTGCAAACGTCTGATTCAATTGCTCTGGCTTCTGGCTTGGTTGTGCATTTCTGTGTACGTGTTACACTTGGAGTTGTTGCTTGCATCAGTGACTTGCAAAGCTCGTGCGCGTCACAGTCTCGAATCATGAGCGAAGGATGTACATGTGGGGCCTACAGCGATCTACCTGGTACCGTCCCACACAGTCCTGGACAGCTGGTGCAGATTTAGAATTCAAAGTGCACAACTAGATGATGACTGCAATGGTTGGATTCTGATAATAATAATTGCTTCAGATTATACTCAACCTGATTCTCATTCTGGCGCTTTCTTGTCGGACATGGCATCAACAAATGTAGTCTTCTTTAGCCGCTAGTTGTCATGCATTTGATGCATCAGGGGGTCTAGCATCGACGGGTGGCATGTCAACCCAGCATCATACACTTGCTGGGTGGTCTTTTTCAGCAATTTCATGCGTTCATCCATTCATCGTTCTGGAAAATCTTGTATACCGCTTGCACTCGGCTTGAGCACATAATGGCCATCCTGGAAAGCCAACGCATTCTGTTGCACATTCTTCTCGTTTGAAGAGTCAGCATGTTCTGTCTGTCCAGTTGGTGCCATGGCCTCCGGGCTATATCCCCTGTGGACAACATGAGCCAATGTTCCGTTCAGAAAACAATGTTGACCATGCTTATTCTCTCAGCTTCATGTAGCTACCTTGGTGCTTTTTGATGTGTGCAAGTTGTAGTAGTAGCCAAGCAGACCTGTCCACGTCAATGGTGTGGTTTTTGACATGGATACGCTTGCGTGATAGTTTGCCTGACATGTCTGCTGATGTGCACCTGACGCATCCAAGCCAGCCTGCCAAAATTTAGACTGGGTGATCAAGTAATGTAAGTATGTGCATGTAGATAGTGGGGCCTAGCTCAGGGCATGACATCTTTGTTCTAGACCCTCTTACCAAGCTAGTAGCAGGAGCCTGGAGGTAAGCTCTACATGGCGTTTAAATGCCCCTACTATGGTTCATTGTGCAAAAACAGTCCTAATTCTGTGTAGCATTTGGAGGGTGGTATTCTTGTGGAGGTATCGGCCACGCTGTTGAAGGTGGTCTGACTTTGTTATTGCATTATTAGCCTGTTGCAGCATTTGTTGCCAAGCAACCAAGTTGAAGCGTTGTAGTCAGGTGGGACCATAAGTCAGTATTGATGTCATAAGTCATGGTGTACAAGCCAACTGAAAGGTTGAAAGCAATGATTAGTAGAAGGTGAGGTTTGGGGGATTATGAGGATGATTGATGAGCAGAAGAAGGGTCTGCTATGAACGACTTTTGTTGGTTCCTACAAGTGCCCAAGTGGCCCACAGCTAGCTGTCACCTGGTTTGTATGGTAAGAGACGAGGCTAGGAGTTTGTGCAAGGGTACTGAGTCCGGGCCTTACGGTCCCCCCGCCCCCTTGAGCGCTTCACCAAGTTAGCAATGTGTACAAGGAATGCTGCATGTTGACTCCACTGCTATTACTGTTTGGCCAGCGTCAGCATACATTGCATAAGAGCGCTCATTTTTGCATCTAGATTCAACAGCAACAGCAGCAGCAACAATCATGCGGCAGCCAAACAGCAGACCTTTGTTACCTGACTTCTGACAGCACACCAATCAATGCAATGTGGGCGACAAACAGCAGCAGCAGCGCTGCAGGCACAGCAGCAGCAGATGGCATTGGCAGCTTGTTCATTGGCAATGCAGGACAGCAGTAGCAAAGCAGCGGCAGCTTTATTGAGGCTGTTCCTAGACCTTCTGCAGGGCCCAGTCTTGGCCTACAGGAGGTTGAGGTTCAGGGTATGCAGTCTTGTGCTGCAGAACCAACTGGGACTTGTGCAGTGATGCCAGTTAGCCTGCCCTCTGTCCAAGAAGCAGCAGCAGCGGCGGCAGCTGGGCCCAAGTCACTGAGTAAGAAGCTGGATCTGAGAGATGTTCACATCAGTGTCGCGCTGATGAATGACTTTTTGCATTATGCAGCGAGCAACACACGCCGGTAAGCGCAAAATGGATGTTTGGGCTGTACATATCATTCATCATGCATATCATGGGGTTTGGGCTGTCCATATCATGCATATCATTCATAGGAATCCTATCACTGACTTGCATAACTAAACATGGGCTGTTGAGATTGTGCATTAAGAAAGCAATCTCTGCCAACAGCTATGAACTGGTGAAAGGGTTAAGCTGCGGTATGAATGGTTTGTTTGGCTGGCAAGGCCCCATGAACACCTATCTAAACAGGGTTGTGATACTTTTGCGCCTGTTTTGTTTTGTGTGTCATGTTACTAGTATCGGCTTTCATTGACCACGGCTGCTGTTGCTGCTGCTGTTGCTGCTGCTGCTGCTGTTGTTGCTGTTGCTCAGGGGCATTGAGTCCTGTGGTATCCTTGCAGGCAGGTTATCAGCAACAGACAGTCGATTCACTGTAACCACACTCATTGTACCAAAACAAACCGGCACAAGTGACACAGTGGAGATGCTGGGAGAAGAAGTCTGCTGGGAGGCAGAGGTGACTGTTGTATAACATTGTTATACATATGTTTGTTCTCAAAAATAACATGTTTGCTGCAACATATCAGATGGTAGCCACTTTCGTGTGTAATGGCTTGCTCAACATCAATTCTGAAACAAGATCTGCTCAACAAGGTGCTGCTGACACTTGGTACTGTGCTTGTGACAGTTTGGCGGTTTGTGCTTACACCATCTCCTTGTGCTGCTGCCTCCGCCGCTGCTGCTGCTGCTACTTCAGTCTTCCCGTGAGCTGGTGCTCCTTGGCTGGGTTCACACCCACCCCACTCAAACATGTTTCCTCAGCAGCGTTGACATTCACACCCAGTGTGGATATTAGACCATGCTCGATGAGGCAGTAGCTATTGTGATGGCACCCACAGGTTATCAGAAAGCGATGTGGCATCTTCCGGTTGACTACGCCTGCTGGGTTGGATCATGTGCAGAAGTGTACCTACAAGGGCTTCCATGCAGCGTGCAACAGCGAGATGTATGAGTTGTGTGGACGTGTGTACCTCAACCCCAATGCAAAACATGAGGTGATAGATCTGAGATGAAGAGTATATTGCTGATGCGTTGACGAAGTATTGAGTTTCATTATGAAGAGAAGTGGCTCGCTCTGTGTCTGGCTTGCCAGTGAATGGCATGGTCGGTTATAGCCAGGGGAACCTCTCCTGTTTGCTGGGGTTGACAGTCACTCTTCACATGGTTTCTTTGCAACCGGCAGTTGCAGCTAGCTGCAAATTGCTGCGTCGGTCTGTTGCTGGCCACATCAACCCATGCAGATACCAGCATCCTGCACAAAGTGTCGTGCTCTGCTGGAGATGCATCAGCAATTTCCTCTTCCATTAAATTTCTGTTGCAGTGCCACCGCAACGGTTGTCGCTGCCTGGTGAAGTGGCTGCATGTGCATAAAGATGCATATATATATATATATATATATATATATATATTGCGCAGCAGTTATGACCCTGGTTCTTGTCGGTATGTATGGTTATCACTGGCGAAGCTTTGCCCTTGAGGGTGGAGTCATCAGCAAGTTGCTTGCCTTATCAACCCTGCTCTAGTGTACTAGCAGCACTGGTATAGCAGCAGTGCAGTTGTGCAGCAGTATAGCAGCAGTGCAGTTGTGCAGCAGGAGGGTTCTGGCAGCAGTGGCAACCTGTCTGGAAAGTTCCCACTGGCCCTACCCAAGATGCTTGCAGAATGGTAAAGCGTTCAAAATTGGTTATACCACCAGAGTGGCTCCAAAGCAGCAGCTCGTGGTAGCAGTTTGTGCACCCTGTTGTAGCTGTTGTGATGTTGGTGTTGTGGCTCAGTTCTGGAACTGTTCATCAGTCACAGGAGCAACACTGATGGGCAGCTACATGCAGGCTGTTGGGTTGTTTTCAGACTGTATTCAATACAGTCTTCAAGTTGAATAATACGACAAACGACCTCACTTGAGTTCGCCTGAGCGTCTCCTGTTGCAGGCTGCGAGCACCTTGCCAAGTTACTCAGCAAAGGATTGCCTGACCTGCTGGGTTTATTCAACTTGAGCATGATGCAGCAGAACTCTTGCCACGGACATGACATTGTATGGTATTGTGGCACTGCTGAGTAGTTTTGGTCCAGATCTCGAGTCAATTTGGTCCATGCTGCCACAATAGGCGCAGCTTTCGCCGTTGTCTGCGGCGCTCAGGAAGGAAGGAGTAAGGGGCTCACTGAGTGGCAATGGTATGGAGTGCAGTGACAGTGCTTCTAGAGAAGGTCATTAAGAACAAATTTCAGCAGCTTCAACCTCAATCCAGGGCCAGCCGTCCCAAAATGACCGGCTTTTCATAGTCACTGGTTGGTCCCGCAGACTAGACTAGGACTACTAGTGACTGCTGACGGGCCCCGCCAGGAAACACCGAACAGTTTCGTGCAGTGCCTTGAACTTGGGAAGTGACTCACATAACTATGAACATCACCGTGCGTAAAACATCAAATGATTGCGGAAACAAGACGTAGTCTGCTGCCGATCGGATTGTCAGAGCCTGGGCTCTGTGCTAATGTGATATGAAGATGATAGGATTGCATGTTTCACAAGGCATCAACAATTCTGCCAAAGCGTCAGAGTTGGTTTACAACGTTGCGAAACACAGTGACTGGGCGGTCCAACGGTCCGGTCACAGGCAGCGCATGGAAAAGGCCAAATTATGATTTCAAGTACAGCAGGATGTATGATTTGGTTATGGTAGCATGACATGCCAACGACTGCGAAATCAAGAAAGGCACACCGCATAGGAGGAGCGTCTGCATTGAGCGATCAACACCTATGCAGCTGTCGCATATCGTCAGTACGCTTTTACTACTGTTCTTGGTGGCCGGCGTGCAAGGTATTCCCGCGGCCAAAGCTGTAGGAGTTTCAAACTGTTCCTGCAGTACTTGCTCGACATCACCTCAGTTGCTCAACGACAGCTTTGCGGCCATGATCTGCCGACGGCAACTAGTAGATGATCTCACTCTTACGCTGGCCCTTCTACGGAATCGCAGGGGGCGGATATCAAGTGCAGTTCATCAGCGCCACTTCAGGAAAAGCAGCAGGCGATGTACTCGTTCTGGATGTCAGTTCGCTGTGGCAGAAATACCCAACACAACCGCAGATAAGCGTCTCCAGCACTGGAGAATGCCAGCAGAGATGTGCAGCACTTCCAGGTGTGGGCAACACAGCTGTTGGCACTTGCAACAGTAGCATCTCTCGTGACGGCCTAACATATTCACTGACATGTTCCTTAACAGCCGCAAGCGACTAGGGCTCGTCAAACAGCTTTGAAGCAGATGGACTTCGCATCTGCTGCAACAGTAGCATCTCTCATGCCTTTACCGGCAATCTGATCCGAGCAGCACCTTTCATGGCATCATGAAGCAGCGTACTCCTTACCAGCCGCAAGCATTCAGGGCTTTTCAAACAAAACAGCTGGTTTATGTTCCAGCTAGGTTGTGTGGTGATTATGAATTAACTAAATTGAATTAAGTTAAATTCTATTATCTTGCTGTCCATCTTGGGGAGGATTATAAATCTCAAACTGACCAGTTTCCTTGGAGCTTGTGCCCATGCCTCTCTTACAACACCAAAACACTACATCTGCCCAGCGATTAGCTCATAAACCCATCTGCTGCTGAGGAAGCAGCAGAAGCAGCAGCAGCTACACAAACAGCAGCAGCAGTAGCAGCAACAGCAGCAGTTACAGCCATGGTACTGCGTATTGTGGTTCAAACCTTATAAGCAAATTTCAGCCATGTTGATGCACTGCACACAGACAGCATCTCCATGTGCCACCTCAGAATGAAGCAGGTCACCCAAAGTCCCTGAATGCTTGACTGCCTGTCTGCTGCTGCTGCTGCTGCTGCTGCTGCTGCTGCTGCTGTCATCGCAATGCACTCAGGATGTACTGCATATACCTTCTGTGGCAGTGCAGGAGGTTGTGGCACAGGGTGTAAGGCTTACACCCAGAAACATGCACCTGGTAAGTCATAAACAGCTGCCTTACTGCAGCAGCAGCAGCAGCGGCAGCGGCGGCGGCAGCAGTGGCAGCAGCAATGCTAGCAGTGGCAGCACGGGCGGTCCATACCACCTCACACCCGCTTAACGCCTGGCATGTTGCCCAGGGGTGGAAATTAGGGTTTAAGATCTAGTGTAACCTAATTCACCCTAAACCCTAATCAACCTTGGCACTGTACCCCGCCCTAATCAATCATATATTCCTTCTTCCCTGCTGCCATGCAGTGACAATCACAGTAGCGGTACCTGACCAGCGAGGAGGGAGCCCAGCTCAACCGGACAAGCAGCTGGCACTTCCAATCCTGAGCTTCGGCCCGTTTGTTCCCAATGCAGCTTCTGGAGGCTGTGATAGTCAGGACAATGATAAATGGGCTTTTGGGACGTGCTCGCTGCTGACCAAGACTGCCGTCAATCAGGTTGTGTCAGGGCCTGAAGGTGAGCTGGCTGTGGGAAATACTGCGCGCATAGTAATGCTGTATGATAGCATTATGATAGTATTAATAGTTTTGTTATAGTAACATCGTAGTAGTGATTGGTAGGTTAATTATCATTGTAGTATCTTGTAGTATTATATAGTTTTGCAAGGGGTTGACTTTGTTGCTTATGAGTGGTTGATGAGGATGATGTGTGTCTAATTGTATTCTCACCAACCGCTCATAGGCAACACAGTTGATTGCAGGCATATATATCTATATATATGTCAATATATATTCCTCACCAACCGCTCATAAGCAACAAAGCCAATCCCTTCCCAAAAAAAACTTGAAGTGTTTGTGAGATGCTCACAGCATCAAAGCATGGCACACTGAGCAAAATAGTATCAAATTAAGTCCACTACAAATGACCTTGATATGCATTATCAAGGTCTTGTACTAGACTTCAATTCATATTGTTTTGCTCAGTGTGCCATGCTTTTGTGCTGTGAGCACTCCCTATAACACCCCAAGCTTTGCAAGGGATTGACATGGTTGCTTATATATGTTATATAAACATTATTATATCACATCATATATTATAAACAAAAGCAGATCAAGAGTGTTATTCAATGTGTGCTGACGCTACGGAGTCTTGTGTCAGTTTGATAGCAGCAGCCGGCAGCAGCAGTGACACTGTCGACTGCAGAGCTGCTGATACTCTGCTTGCTTGTCAGCTGAATCAAGTCCAGCAACACTGCTTGAGCGTGCATACCTTGTCACACATGTTACAATTTTGTGTTTAAATAACTGATATGTGTTTACTTTCCAAGCAAGTTGTCAATTCCTTTCCTAACTCCACTGTCTGTGGACCTAAACCTAAACCCTAAACCCTGAACGCCTAAAAAACCAGCACCAAATATCCATCTGTTGTCAGCTGCGCTGCACTGTCACAAGCATGCTGTCACAGACGCTTCTTCTTCTTCTTCTGCTGCTGCTGCTGCTGCTGCTGCTGCTGTTCCAGGGTCCAACTGGTCATCATCCTGGCTGTCCAGTCCTGCCCCCGCAGCCTGCAGCAATCTGAGCCCCACAGCATGTGCTGCTTGCCACGCCACACGCAACCCTGAAGTTTGTTTATCATGCATGAGGGATAGAAGAGTGGATGCTTATTCACAAGGTGTTTACTTAGTGGCTGATGGAAGTCCAGCAGGTTCCACTGGCAGCAGAACATTGGATCAATGTGCTTCCTGTGCTCAATTGGAGTCCTCTGAGCTGCAAAAACAGTGAGTTCTAGTATACTATATACATAGTATATACATAGTGTACTATATGTATAGTATAGTAGTTTAATAGCCACATATGATGGCACTCTCACACCTGTGAGCTATCATCTCCAGCCTCTGATTTTTCAGTTATTGTTTTTTATCAAGATTTCAGACAATTTTTTCTTTTTTAGTTTTTCCTGTTATTTTTTTCAGGAAAAAAAGAGTAGTACAACATGGTCAGCTGTAAAATACATATTATTGTCCTGTGCTGTGAGATTGTGATACGTGTTGGAGCACTTTGCATCAAGCAGCATCTTGATGATCTAGAACCACAATATGAACTTCATCAGGATTTGTCTGGAGAAATCCACTGCTGCCGCTGCTGCTGCTGCTGCTGCTGCTGGTGGTGTCATTGCTGCTGAATTATTTGGTTGTGTATCAAGCAGGTGCATATCATGTGTGTTGGACTCAGCAGCATGCAGCTCCTGCATACCTTACCCAGGGGCAGCAACTCAGATCAAGCTTGCTGCTGTCGGCGGCTGCATCAACTGCGTGAGGTCAAAGGGCAAAAGATTCACGGGCACCTGCCTCACCTGCGCTGCGACTTCAAATCCAGCAAAGTGCGTCTCATGCTTGTCGCGCTTCTACCCGGGCAAGATGTGCAAGACGTCGACGTACGCGGATTGCTACAAACCGGACTTTGACAACCCATGCGCGTCGTGTCAGGGTGCAGCAGCGGACGCGTACGACAGCTGCATTGCTTGCTACGAGCAGCCAGCAGCCAAAACGGACTGTGACGCCTGCAGCGCATTAGCAGACAGAAAGGAGCAGTTGCAGTGTTATGCATGCAGCATCAAGTCGCAAGCAGTGCCAAAGGATGTGTCAGGTGGTTGTGGGCTTTGCTTTGCGCATAGCCAAGATGCAGAAACTCAACAACAGTGCATTAATTGCGTTGGCAGTGCTAGTACTCCCAAGCAGAATAAGCAGCATTGCCACTTGTGTGCGTCAAATGACTTGACGCAAAAGCAAGCGCAGCAGTGCTACAAGT
The DNA here is from genome assembly GCA_018290735.1 of Coelastrella sp. MACC-549. Classification (NCBI taxonomy): domain Eukaryota; kingdom Viridiplantae; phylum Chlorophyta; class Chlorophyceae; order Sphaeropleales; family Scenedesmaceae; genus Coelastrella; species Coelastrella sp. MACC-549. Next base: position 34,995 of record JABEVS010000440.1, read on the forward strand.
GCCTGGCCAGCCCAGATGGAGGCCCAGCTTGCAGCACGTGCGCGAAAGCCACTGTTTCACAGACGTCATTTGACAGCTGTATGACATGTTACAAAGGTCAAGATAACGGGCCAGACTGTGACGAGTGCTCTGCGATGCAGGCTCCTAGCGCACAGGGCTCTTGGGATGAGACTCGCAGGAGATGTTTTGACTGTGTGTCGGCGTCTGGTCTAACGGCCCCAGACAATGCTGGCTTTGCACCACTAGGATCTTGTGCAGCGTGCTTCTCTGGTTCTGGTAGTGTTAGTGATTGCATAGCTTGTAATGAAGATTCAAACACAATTGTAGCAGCTAAAACATGGTGTGGTGGCTGTAGTTCATTGCCTGGAGCAGCAAAGCAAGAGGCATGCTTCAACTGTCTACGCACCAACCATCTCACCACCTCTAGTGAGTACCTACAGATGTGTGGGCTGCCCTCCTAGTTAACCAACTTTGTTGATTGGTAGGCATCAGTTGGGTTGGCTTCATTCTTAGGAGACTTGGCACGCCTCCTAGGATTAATAGTGCCAGTGTTGATGGTGTCAAATACTGTGCTATGCCCAATGAGCCTGTACTTGGCTCGCAAACGGGCGGGTTACACTCGTGTAGCTTACAGCTTGATAGTGGTACCTGTTGAGAGCTGCTAGGCAGTGCTGCAATGCACGATCATGCCTGGATTTTGTGTAGTTGTTTGATAGCATTGATTCATGCACCTGTATTTGCATGATACCCCACTATTGGGCTCTGGTTCACATGATGTTGTCTCACAGGGACTGCGCCACCACAGGGACTGCGTTCATCAACTGTGAACAACTCATTCAAAGCCATTGCATGCCAGCATGGTGGCGCCATTGCCATGTCCATCCAAGACGAGTCAAACATGTATAGGGATCCCTCCGCAGAGGGGTAGGGCTTTGTGCATAGCATACATATAATAATATCGTTGGCTAATGATAATAGGAAGAGGTACCTACCACCAGCAGAGCAGCAGCAGCGGCAGCAGCAGCAGCTGGCACAGATCTTCATGACCTATCAACTTCCAGCATTCAATTCAAGTTACTGCTGCAGCCGCTGGCCTATATGGCCAGTCTAGCTGCTAGCAGAATGGCTGATTTCAAGCATCAATGCTTGGGCATCTTGGGCTGTGGGATTTCTCATACAGTTGCATGTCATATGTGGAAAATCCAATTTCAAGGTTGCTCCTGCATCACGTATTGGCTGCCGGTGGCATGTTTGGCTCAGTCCACCATGTTTAAGACCACCAGTGCATTACATGTTTCAGTTTCAAACTGTAAAGTTAGCACTGTTGCATAGTGGTTGATGTGCACATTTGCACGTGCTGCACTGCATTTCAACTGCCTGCTTGACATGCATCTGCAACAGCAACAGTAGCAGCATGTCAGTATGTTGGGGGTACCACGGGAAAGATAGCGCCCGTGGTGATTTGATACGTTAGAGATTTCCTAACGAGCAGAGTACGCAGAGGAATTGTGTAAAGGCTTTTTATCAATGTGAAATATAGACGATTGGATGGATTACCCTTGGAAGCTTCAGCTTATGAAGCCTTGCCTACCTAGTATCCGCACGTGTACGTCATGACATTGCATAACATTGCACGATACTAATACATCAAAGGGAAGGTAGTTCTCGACGTAAACGATATATAATCGTAATATAATAGACGTTCTGAGACGGTACTGGGCCGTAACATGATTAGATAATCTGTTATATAACATATATGCATATTGGCATATATGCCAATGCTCGGCAATGCAGGCAAGCTTGTATGTGGCACAGGACGCCGCTTAGGCTAAGCTGACAGCCACAAGTATACTACGTGGTGCCCTGATTGTTTTGGAGTGTAATCCCTTTAATATGGATAGTTCAGCGTCATTGGAGCAACACTGTTGCCCTGAGGGCTTCCAGCGGCTAGCACTGATCAGTGACCGTCACCGCCAGGCGGGCAAGCGCTTCTTCTCTCTTGCTCGGTAAGGAATGTGTGTTGTGCCTGTTGATTTGTGTCTATCAAGAATGATTCTTTATCAAAATGCCATTCAATTGAATATCCCAACCTTCCAAGCTTCAAGCTTGGGCAGCAATATATAGCCTTGCCTCCGGATGCTACGCCATATTGCGTTCAGCATGGAGCCACAAAGGCTTTGCTTGTGTGCAACAGTGCAGCTAATGTGAACACACAGCACGCATGTCAGTGCATTTGCCATTGCATCTCAACTTGTTGCATGGCTCAATTTCTTTTACACAGCACTACCCAGTACTGCTGCTGCTGTTATCCGTGGTTGCATACGTTGCAGCCCCAGTTTCCGCCGCTGCTGCTACTACTTCCGTGCCAGATTTTGACCCATCAGCTGCACCATCAGCAGCTAGCACTGGCTGATCAGGTAGGTAGTCTCTCTTTTTGAGTTTTTCATCTAGATATTTCTGCCAATCTGCTCTCTTCTCCATATAATTGAATCCTGGAGCACTCCAGGCCCCTGTTTCTGGGTCTTGGTAAACTGGATCAAAAGGCACCCCACAAGCCTGCAACAGCAACCGGCATGCCAACCATTTATATTGTTGATTGACTTTAGAAAATATCTGCTACTAGGGTTGAAGATATCAAGATTGACCAAATGAATGGGCAGCAAGACTCATGTTGATGATCAACAGTTGGAAATGGTGAAGTTGATCCAACTTCCCCATTTCTGACTGTTGATCATCAACAAGAGTCTTGCTGCCCAATTTCCACTGGCCGGGCAGCAGCAATGGCGACAGTAAGATGTGCATCAGCTGTCATGTATTGCCTCCAATGGATGTGGGTAGCTACCCATACTATATCCCCCCATGAGCGACTATGTTGGCTCCTCCGGGGCGCCCCTCTGGGGCCAGGTTGTATGGTATGGTATGGTATGGTATGGTATGGTATGGTATGGTATGGTATGGTACTATGCATGGAAATCTCCTTCATGTTGTTACTTGTGATAGATGATCTCAAGTCCACGACTTTTGTTTTGTGAGGCACCCAGGTCACAAGCGATCTGGCTTTTATCTTAATCCAACACATTAAGTAAACCATTTTTGGCCGCTACTAGCCGGAGAATTCTACATTCACATGGTGACTGGTATGACAGACCGTCTATATTTCCACTGTAGTTGATAATAATCACATATAAAATTACACAACGGGTACATGTATTTTGTGACTGGCAAGACAGACGGTTCACTGCCAACACATGCACTATAGTATATTGATAGTAAATACTATTTACACTTACACACAGTGGAAGAGGGTGTTTTCATGTTGTTGCTGGTCAGGAATAGCCTACTCCTGCTTGTAGAAGGTTCTGTCAATGTATGCCTGCCAGTCGGCCCTTTTCTCATGGTAGTTGAGAGAGGGCGCCATGAGAGCACCAGAGGACTCATCCGTGTAAACAGGCTCAAATGGAATATCACAGTCCTGGAGTAGGGCAAAAAAACTCTATTTCAGAACACTGCAGTATACTGTACTGTATGGAATATAGTTCAGCATACATGTTGCATTACTTTAAAAGTCAAATTGTAATATTATGGCAATGATTGCCAATTCCCAACAGTGGAGGAAATGAAACAGCAGTCTGAGAGTACAGCAGTATGTTTCATTATGCAGTTATGCTGGTCACAAAATCATTTTCCCCTTGATTGATTTGCTATAATAAATATATCTATATGTGCCGGGACAGATATAGACTAAATGCTGCAGTCATTGCAGCAGTAGTAGTGTTTCTGCATTACATACATATGAAATACTCTAATGCAGACGCAATCAGTGTAGAAGCTCTACTGCTAGAACCAGAGGTAATAGTATCACCTCTTTTGTGCACGTATCATACATAATATATGATATTATCTCTTACCTGTGCTCTTATCACAAGCTCTGGATCTGCCTCCAGCACTTCTACCGGATCCCTCTTGTTGAAATACCACTTTCTAATTGTTACTAACACACTGATGAGGGTCCGAGGGTCCATGAGGCTGGGTAACACGGTCAGTAGGGCATCCGGATTTTTCGCGTTCTCCAGAAGCTGCTTGACCTGAAACAAACAGAAAAAAAACGCATTATACCGGAATAATAAAAAGTAAAACAATAGTACCAAGCAAATAGCAAGTAGTAATGTGATAATTCCAATCTGCTGAAATGAGTTGACAACACTAATAGTCAGCTTCCAAAGTGGGACCTGCCTGAACTAATTCAAGGCATGCCCGTGTAGTGGCATATGATGCTCGAGGGCATGGACCTTGCTAGGCCCAGGGGTTAATAGGGCTTTTGGTGCTAAGGGTTGGGCTTGGTAGGGGCGTCTACCCTCTTAGCAGCAAAGGTCCTACTAAGGTTCTACTGAGGTTTCAGCCTACCAAGGGTTTGGTGCTCAGAGAGATACAAAGCCCTTGGCAGGCCCTGCCCAGCCCTACCAAGGGGGGAGGTTAGTCTACCAAGGGGGTTGCCCGTGTAGTAGTAGTATATGTGCATGCATGCAGGGCTGGCATTTCTGATGCAGATGACATTCTATAGCTGTTGCCGCTGGTGTTGTTTATGCCAAATGCTGAGCTGAATGTCAAGACTGCACTTTGTGGAGTGCACAAACTGAAAACACTGCTGATATATTAAATGGCCCCAAACGTTACCATGACCTTACCAGCAGCGACCTCACCAGCAGTGACCTCACCTGTCTTGCATTGTCTTCTAGTGTGGACACCTCTTGCAGCAGCAGCTGAGGCTGTTTCTGAATCATTTTGGAAAGGTCTGCATTTGGATAGTGCAGCTTCATCACCACAATACGTGTTGCTGCTGCATTCACGTCTAGACAGAGCTTGGCCTGCGTAAAAGCAACAGCAGCAACAGCAGCAGCAGCAGCAGCAGCACATTTCATGTGCAGGCTTTGAGAAAGCAAACTGCTACGGCAGCAGCTGACTCTCAAATGTTGCCCTACCTCTGACCTCTCTATGGTGTAGTGATGATGAGGTATTGAGATAAGTAGGTATAGAAATCCAGGTATAGAAGTGATTATAAAAACAAACGATGCAGCATTGGTGCGCACTCTGGGCAGCACCTGCAGTTTTTGTAGTAGGACTCGTACCAACCAGCAGCTGTTTGTTTATTTACAAAAATAGATCTCGACATCATCACTGACGAGGATGAGATAAGGATGAGATATCTAGACATGGATTGTGATTATTATCACCTTGTTGATACTGCTGCGGCTGGGACTACAGCTTCATTGCAGCAGCCTCCCCCAAAATATTGATAAGAAATATGCCGCTGACTGCAGCCAGACTGCAGCCAGACTGCAGCCAGTGTATGCAATTTGGAGCAGAGCCCCATGCTGCTCTTTACATGGGTTTAGAAACCCATGGATTGTGATTTAGATGGTGCTGTGTGTGCTGCTGATTGCGTAGACTTTCGCTGGCCTGGTGTGGTGCTGTTGTTGTGATTGCTGGTGCTGCTGGATAATAAATAGACATATTCAAATAAATTAGAACATGAAGTACTAGGCCATGTGCTTACCCAGTCGCTGGCCTTCACGGCTTACATGATAATAAATATCAAAATGATTGATAAATATACACATTGACACAAAACTGAATTCGAATAAAAAACCTAGTTGGTGAAAGATACAAAAAAATTACTACTCTAATTTTCATTATACTTAATTACTATATTATAATTGAATAATAGATCTAAATTATTTGATAGCCCATGTGCTTACCCAGTCGCTGGCCTTCATGGCTTCTACATCAATCTGCACCACAGACAACCAGCAGCAGGAAATATTTCTCTTTTAAAGCATCGTTGCCAGATACTAATGCATTTTTGTGTAGTTTGCCAACCCAAACATACACATTTTCATTGGTAAATTTGGATTATTTGCCATGTGATTTGGGTTTTTTTTTTAATCTATACATGAAAAAAGGTACCTTTTACATATGACAATGAATGCATTGATGTCTCATACGTCACTACCGCAAGTGATTGATTTACATTTTCATGGCACAAGTAAACGTATTTTCTAAATATTTCCTGTCATGTCACAAAAGCATCCCAGTAACATATCTATACTCATAACGTTAGTGCCAAGGTGTTCTGCACTCACTATGTCACCATCACATGCAGACTGTATTTGGTATGACACTACCACTATCCATCACATGCAGACTGTGTTTATTGTGACACTACCACTATCACCATTTTTTTCCAATACCCATACCAGCACGATCACAGTGATTAAACCAGCAGAAGCAGAGCTGCCACCCTCAGCACGGACTGCTGCTGCTGGATTGCTGATACTGCAAGTGAGTCTGCTGCTGCTGCTGTTGCTGTTGCTGCTGGTGCTGCTGTATTGCTGATAAAGCACGGACTGCTGCTGCATTGCTTTTACAGCAACTGAGTCTGCTGCTGCTGGTGCTGCTGCTGCTGCTGATGCATTGCTTATATATTATATTCAGTTGTTGCCTTATCAGATGCGTATTTACTATAACACAACCTGCTGCTGCCTTATCTGCTGCATGAAGTGCTGCTATGTCAAGCTGTTGCTGCTGCTGCTGCCGCTGCTGCATATATAACCACATGAAAAGCTGCTGCTGCTGCTGCATACCTAGCTACAACGCAACCTGTTGCTGCCTTACTTGCTGCATATTCAACCACAACACAACCTGCTGTTGCTGCTGCTGCTGCATATCTAGATACATGGAAAACTGCTGCTGCCTTATTTGCTGCGTATTCAGCTACAACACAACCTGCAGCTGCCTTATCTGCTGCTTGATGCAGCTGCTGCTGTCCCATCTTCCCTTGGTGCTTCTTCGTATTTTTGAGAGCAGATGTTTACGGCCAAATGTCAATACTTTCATTGCCCCTCGAAGAAAACATTCCTCACATGCACAGCAAGTCTTTTACCTGAAATATCCACAGATGCATGAGCTAACTGGCATGAAACCATCTCAACTAGCTGAATGAATCCCTGCAAACCGCTCTCCACACTACACATTGTGAGGGTTTATTCGTTTATTTCAGATAGTTTTGACAGCCCACCTGAAGTCCCGGCAGCAGCGACTCTAGAGTGTCCACACCCTGCTTGATAGCATCTGGAGTGTACTGCGGCCCCAGCCGCTTGGACGCCTGTTGACAAGGTTCACAAGGTACACAAGCGAGAAGTCTCGGATCGGAAGTTTAAAGTGCTGTTGAGCAGTGTAGAAGCAATGCCTCACAGCTGTGAACCTGCAGGTTCTGCTCCCTGCATGCTGGTACTGCTGGTGCTGCGTGCAGTGTAGCGGCGCATGGAGTGCTGGTACTGCCGGTGCTCCATGCGCCGCTACACTGCGTCAGTTTGCGCTGATTAGAATGCATGTTACCTCTAGAAGGTCCCTGACAACGCGTTGTTTTCGTCTCGCCTCCCAGTCGGTTGTGAGTTTGCTACTACTGTCGTCAGCTGCGTGTGTTGCCTTGCTCCGTACTCTGTGCGAAAGCACCCGCGGCTGCCTAAGAGCTCGTTTGATTAACACGTGGTGATAAACAGTACCTGTGGACAGAGTGCGGGTGCTGTGGATCCCAAGTGGAGCTCTAAGACGGTTCATCGAGTAGAAATCTGTACAGCTGTAGCCTGCGCAATGCATGGCTATCTGTTGAATCTCCGCACTGTGATGACCAGCAGTATCTGCGATGAATACATGTCATCTGGCGTCATGGGATCCTGGTTGTTACATGTGACTGCAGTTGACAATGTAATGTAACTGCTGTACCGCCCCCAATCTCTGCGTGCGCTTGAGACTCAACTCTGCACACCTTTTTGTTTTTGTGATCGGTGCTACGCAATGATGCAAGCATCAGGACACACGAAACAACATCCATGTATGCAAGTTGATCCAGTAATGGCGTCACGTTACTAGCGTGACATAGTATGGCAGACACAAGCTTTCCAACAATGTACATATGCATGATCATCACGATAATCTCAGTGTAGAAGACGTGCAGCCGTTGACAACTCTGATTGCAGTGTCGGTGCAGCTTCGAATATAAATGTTTGTTGTCAGTGCGTAAACAAGCTCTGTCTCCAATAGTTCATCATCACACCAACCAAACAACAAATCTGACTGCTGTCTGTGCAGCATCAGATTGGCTATGAATGCATTTTTTGAAGATGTAAGCAAGCTCTGCATACAGAACATGAGGTATGTCACACAAGACTGCAAATCGCCAGAGGCTCACAAATGAACATGAAAAGAACAGACTCTGACAAAAGTCAACTCAATTCAAAATCAGTTTCCTAGGGACTTGGTGGTTGGAAGTCATGACATGACTTCCAACCACCGAATCCCTAGGGAACTGGATTTGAATTCCTCTGTTGATCACATGTTAGAGCCTCTGCCTGCCAAGCCAAAGCAGTATACAACACAATAGCTCCTTTCTACTAGCAGGATCTCTGACCATAGGCTGCCGCCAGCAGGGATAACACTTCAAAGAGGTACTAAATATCACAGGAAGGGAAACAATCCAACAAGTTCAACTTGATACAACCGTTGTATACAAGTTGTACCAAAATTTGTAACGAGGGGGGGGGGTGTCAACGATCGCGACACAGTTCTGGTTGTTCAATATGCATGGTGCAACCATGTTTATCATAAGCAAATCAGGGCCGAGTTGCAACCTGAATGATATGCCTGACAGTTCTTGTTGATTAAGGATGGAGGCTGGTGCAAGCCGCCGTGGTTCTGTTGTAGATGCCATAGTGTCATAAGCATCACTTGCATGCATAGGCCAATGGCAAGATTGGTGATCAGTCCATTCAACAGCAAATGTCCAACTTCATGCAAAAACTAGTGTAGCATGGTCGCAAAAACTAGTGTAGCATGGTCACAAGAAGTGAATACTATATATTATATATACTATATATTGTATATTATATAAAGTGAATACTATATATCAAATATAACTATCAGTGCCGGTGTACACATGCATGGCATGCGAATGTACCAACTAGTTGAAATCTTGGATATTCTTAGCACAGTACAAGGCCACACAAGAGTGGGAGTGTTGCAGATCTGTCTCAGACTGCCTGCCTTCACTGAAGACAGCAACAGTACTCAAACAACAGTACTCAAAACAGAGTCCTCAGAAAGGAGTACTCATGAATTATCCACTTAAGAGTAGTTGAGGATATCATGGTCCCCATGGTGGTCATTGCCAACAAAAACAGTCACAATATACCCTTGGAACGGTTTGTAGCTCTTGCTCAGGTTCCTTGTGACCAAAGCAGCGACTTTGGTCGGAGGAATGCCGTATCTGGCCTCAACCTGACTTGCACCCGCCTGCACAAGTGTATTGACGCCGGTCAGATCCTTGGCGAACTTACTGAGCGTCTGGAACTTGCACTGAGTGCCATTGGGGTAAGCAAATTGATCCTGCAAGCAGTAGAAGAGTGGCAAGGGACAAGATCCTGGTCAGCCAATCACCAAGAAGAATTTTCTTAGAATTTCCTTATTAATGTCCTTATTAATTTCCTTATCAATGAGTATCAAACAGGTAGATACTGCAAAGTATTCTGTCCTTCCCTGGTGGCGATTTCTGTCCTTCAAGGGACAAGATGCTGATCAATCAATTACCAAAAATATTAATAGCTTCCCTGTGTATAGGTATCAAACAAATAGGTACTAGAACTTGCTTGAACTTCTTCTGGTTACGCGTTCTGATCAACATACCAGCTATTCAATTGAAATTAGTAAATCTTTTTCTGATCCTTAGTATTCTCATTCTATTTCCATTCATAGTGAAAACAAGAAATATGATTACAAAAAGAAGAAATATACATGATACAATCATCATGGAACATGAAACACATGGCGAATGGATCTGGCACTGCATATTTAGTAGGCAGTCAGACACTTTATTCTAGTGACTGCTGCTCTAGTTGTTGATTTTTTTTTTAAGTTTCTTTTTAGTTGTTGTTTCTTTTCATTGGTGGCAAATACGTGTGCCGCATGACTGCTGCTCTAGTTGTTGAACATCTTTTTGTGAAGTTTCTTTTCATTGGTGGCAAGTAGGTATGCCGCATAAATACTTACCTGGAACTTTGCTGGCAGGGTGTTCAAGCAGTCTTGGACGAACTCCTGCTGCAAGCGGGCCGTGTGGATGTGCATCTGATGCTGGGAACGGTAGTAGAAGCTGTTCATAACCTGCACAACAGCAGCAGCAGAAGATGAAGGAGCGACTACTCTACTAGACAGCAGTTCTGCTGGTAGCGTCTAGCAGAAGATCACCTTGCACAATGTACCACAGCACTAAGCCATGTATACCCAAACATCTCAATTTGGCGACATATGATCTGTTTGAAAAGTCTGTGTGTGCTGTCACAGGCTGTACCTGGAAGAGCCTTTTTGCTCTATACGTAGGTGTTGTCATTGAAAGCGTGTTACAAGCTCAGCTTGTAACCCTTTGCTCAAATTTAATAGAGTATCTTCATCCATATAGGCTTACAGTACTGCGCACTGCACCAATACTTCTGATGATAGCCTTGGGCTTTGTGTTGTTATTGATAGCAGTCTCGTCCAACTCACCAGGCCAATTTGCGACTTGGGAAGGCGGAGTCTATTATTTAATCCTCTGGAAGCATCAGTCCATGCCTGGGCCCACAAGAAGTTTGTGCTGGTTGCCTCTGTATTGTCCAGGATACTCTCGATCCCAGATACAGGCTTGCAAGGCATAATAATCCAATGGGGCAGGGACGTGTTGGCCTAAAAAGTGGCAGAAAGGGAAGATTATTGAATGTTTGGGTTAAGACCTCGAAATGAATAAAGAGGATGGTGCAGGTTGGATATTACACTGCATTGATACCACCGAATGGGATTGAACACGCTTTGATGAAGGTGATGATCTTGCACACTGGTTGAAAGTGCAGATTGATGCGCTGTGTAGCTGGCAAAAGGGCCTGGATGGCATTGATTTATGAGCGTGGTGGTGGTGTACATGGATCCTGCATTAGGGGAAGGATGTATCATACCATACTGGTGCAGCATGAGTGCCAGCCAATGGCAGTGTTACAGCGACAGTTTATTTAAATATATTGTGATTGGCCGCATTAGGCCACTATTAGATGTAACCAAAAGGTTGATCTGTACCTGATGCCATCCATGGCCCTGCATTTTTTGGCAAGCAAGTGACAGATTACTATGATATGTCATGGCTGGAATGTGCTTACCGGTATTGTTTGGGGTGAGTAAACAAATTTACAAGGCTCGGCCTGGACAACCTTCTTGTATATACCTGTGGAAAGGCAGATGGAGCACACCTGTTGAGTTGCCGTATTGCTGTGAGAAATGAACATATTGTGCAGGCTGGTGTAGGCCAACAAGTTGCAAGCATATCAAAGGAGGTGTTACCACAGCACTCTGGGGAATGTAACCAAATGCTGGGCCCGCTGGGATGCTGGCTTTGTTTGGAATGATGAGGTGGCATGCTCATACTCATCATACTAACAACAGCACCTGGAGTGCCGAAATGCTGCTCTCCTCAAGAGGCCAGTCACAACTGCACTCCATCGCAAGCAACACAGCGCATGTCAAAGTGTGTTGTTTTATTATCGCTGATGCTGCAACTGGTGGGGCAGCGACTTACCACAGGCTGGGCATTTCTGGTTTTGGGAGTAATCGCAGGCTTGATGGACGTCGGCAATGCAGTACGTCACGCTGCTGTGTTCCGGAGCACTGGAGCAGTATCAAGCAGGAGCAGATGTTCAAGCGGTAAGTTGAGGTACCATACAAAACTGTCAGCCGTCAAGTAGTTGAAGTGGTGCAACAGCTGCAAGGCATCATCCACAGGAAGCGAATATGGCACGGTGGCCCTGCAGCCTATGCAGGCCATAAATCGCTGTATTCAGACATGAGATGGAAGTGCATTGAGCTGATTTGATCGGCGATCTTACGATTGGCATGGAGCGGTGCAACTAGCGGAACTTGAAAGCTGCAGCTCCTCGAGCACATTCCCACTGTCTGACTGCAGTTCAGTGCAAGGTCCATGTTTGCGTATGCCCGAGGCCTTATTGCAGCTGTAAGCTGTAGTTGCCGGAACAAAGGCAAGCAGAGCTATGCAGAGCGCGGCAGCTGTCAAACTGCTCATTCTGAACTCCTGCTGTAACCACAACGCGAAGGCAACCACGAACACAGAGGGATAGCAGAAACGGCCAAGCTATGTCAAACCAACTCTAAAGCTGGTTGTCGACACGAGTGGTTTGAGCAGGCAGTAAGAAAGGATAGATGCTGGGTCCCTTGTATATATGGGCTTGCGAGATGCCGATCTTGGGTCTTGGCCCAAGTCAGCTGTGTGATTTTGAGTGACCGTGTTCCGTCAACTTCTATCTTAAGTTATGTCTTGCATCGCTGTCTCAAAAGAGTAGTATACAAGGGGGGATTGTGCATTATATATACATAGACCCGGAATTGCGTGCGCGATCAATGTCTACTGGACGACAGAGTTTGATTCTTGTTGATCTTTCTGTACACAACATTATACGGTAGTCGAACTGCAGGAGAGCCCGGCGGGCATTGAATGGCAAAGTAATGCACCAGGATAGTCTGAAGCGACTGTGCTGCGCCACCTTGCACTTGACACGTACTAGGGTTGCTGGTCTATCTACCTACTAGTACCTGTAGTACAACTTTCGTGGTACCGTGCCAGTGACTGCCACGACAGTGTCACTGCCACAGTGTATAAGTTGGGCCAGGCAGCAATGGGAAATGCCATGGCAAATTTGCTGACATGAGTTGGTGGCGCCACCCTGGTGTGGCACAGCAACTGGCAAGCAACACCACTGCAACTGTTACAATAGGCGTTGCCATGGATGTCCAGCGAGGGTGCTATGTGGTTACGGATTGTCCCGTAACAGCAACAGAGTGCAGCAGAGTGGTAGCCAGCAGGCTGCTCACTGAGCAACGGTTGACCCTGCCAGGCTGGCAAGCACGTTCAAGTTGTCGATGCTGTTGCCATCTAGGTTGACGCCAAACTCAGCTACATCGTTGGTATACAGACAACTAATTGCTGGCAATTCGTCACATGACGAATTGTGCGATGTCAAGTTGAGATTAACCAATCATCAAATCAGGTTGTCAAGCCGCAGAAGCTGGTATCTGCTGCAGTATCCATGCACATCATCAGGCTAGTAGCGAAATCATACCACTACTGACTCAGTGTAGGTCGGACCTACATGATGCCACCAGCAAGCACCAGCCATTCTTGCAACAGTTGCATCCCCCTCGTTCTACTGTTATTATAATGGTTTTCAGACCTAAATATATATATAAGTTACCCATTAGCCATAGCAATTCTGCCATCGGCCCCGCACCCCATTTCAGAAGCGGACAACAACAATCCATACTTTGGTTTTCAGACCTATGCCACACTGATCTGTAGGACTGCATCTTTGCACAGTCGTTAGTTCATGCTCTGATCAGAGCTCAACTTGCCGCTCATGTAATGAGTCGATGCACAGCCTGACAAGCCTATGCGGTGACTTATTGAAGGAGCAGTAAGTTGAGCTGCTCTGCTTTGCTCTTAGCGTGCGAAAGATGCAGTAAGACCAGGCTATGCTGACACTCGATAGCTAGCCATAACAGCTAGCACATCAGCACCAGGTGATGTCACCCAACACCCCTGGCTGCCACAGCTATAGCATAGCTCTGCAACGTTGCAGTTGTCAACAACTAGAATGCCACTTCGTATCCTGTAGACGGTCCAAGGCCCTCATCAATACAGACAAAAGCCACACCACATTTTGATGTGTTGAACACTTAAGCTTGAAGTGTAATCAATTATTGCCTTGTGGCAATCGTCTAATGAACATCCAAAAGTAGGTTATAACTCTGCTTGCTGCTCAATGCAGTGCTAGCCTAGGAGAGGTGTCAGCATGCCATGCTATGACATAACTCATGGTAGTAGGGTCTCAGGAAGTAAAAGCTATTCCCTACTTCTGGAAAATACCAGAAACCTACACCACCTCTAAAACCCGATTGGCATGACAAGCCTGGCACAGGGCAGTGACAGATAGCACACGCCCGTTTGCATGGGCACACCCGACACTTGGTGGTGAATCTACTGCCGTCACAGCTGCTGTTGTGTATAGCCTCTGTTGCTGCTGCTGCTGCCTTGCAAAAGCCACAGCAGGTGGTGTACTAGGCTCACTGTCTTGTACACAGGGTTGCCTGACACCACAACCAGCACACTTGGCCTTGATGCTCAACAGCAGGGGAGGCAGTGTGGACTGGCAGTACAGACAAGCATCCAAGCAGCTGGTAAACCTCTCCTTCAAGGGCAAGGCTGATCCATCAGCAGTTGCAACCGCCACACTGTTGTTGGGCTCCACTTCACCGCCCTCCGCGGCTTCTGCTGCCGCTTTCAGCATCTGCCAGCCATTCGGCTGCAGCTGCTGCTCGACAACGCTCTTCACAACCGGCGAGATGCCAAGTCCGGCCAGCACGCGGTCAAGACTGTACCGGCCCATTTGGAACGCAAGGTGGAACGGCGTGACGCCGTCCTCTGCTCGTGCGTCCGTCAGCGCGCTTGCGCCGTCCGCTCCACACGCATCAAGCAGCATCAGCCCGACAACTCCGTCGTCGTCAAGAAGCGAGGCCAGGTGCAGTGGCGTCACCCCGCCTGGTCCGCCGGAGCTGATCGGCCACTTGTAGTTGTTCGCCGTGCCCCAGTCGAGAATGCCACGGACGATCGCCGGCGAGCCAGACCGGACAGCACGATGAAGGAGTGATAGGCCGTCCTGCAAGGCAACAAGCAGCGTGCCGTGACAAGGCGTTATATACTATTTAAGATACTATTCAAGAGCCGCTCGGCCGGAAAGGGTAACTATTACTACTACTGATCATTATTCAGATTGATAGATTCTGCCCCAGTGAAGCACATACATGATCATCTAAGTCACATACTGACTAGGGCAGCTCAGGATTCCCAAGAAAATGGGAGCCAGCCTGTCACATTTGACTGATATGTTGTGTCTGATTGTGTATTTTCTTGGAACATGACATTCTTTCATACAATCAATTTACTTAACAAAGCATAACAAAGATGACATGCATGCTGCATCAAACCTGCTGTGTGGGTGAATATAATGGGGTTACTACACATGCTACACGCAATCTGGGAAGCCAAGGCTTGCTATGAGTTGACAACACCAAATATACCAAATGAAAAATAAAGAAAAGGGTACAGCATGAACTCACCTGCCCTGTGGAGTTGTGGATTGCTGCCACAATGTCATGAGCACACGGTCCGCAAGCCTGAGCCAATGGCAGCACTGCCCTGGCCACAGCCAACCACCCCTGATCACAAGCAAATGCAATCAGTCTGCGAGCCTTCTCAGCAATAGTATGATGATTCAGGCTACCAGTACCTGCTGCTGCTGCTGGGGCTGATTTGATGTGGCTGAGGACCAGGCCTAGGTCCAGGAGCAAGGAGTCCACCTGAGATGCTGAGAGAGCTGTGCCTTGAAGGTGCTGCAGGGCATTCACTTCCTGTGGACAGCAGCAGCAGCAGTGGCAGCAGCAGGGGTGGCAGCATATTGAGGGCAGCGATCCAAACACGTATGCAATTATACGTTGAAAACAATCAGAATCTGGCAAATGCATCCATCTATGGGAAATTTGTATCGCAGGACTGGGTGTCAACTGTAATCGCCATTTGTCAGTTGCCACAGCGGCACAAGCTGGGATTGATCCAGGGTGACAGCAGATGCAGTGCCCAGCAGCATCAATAGAGCCTCACCAGTGGCAACTGACCTCTGTGAACCGGAACAGACAAACAACAGTTTATGCTCGACACTGATGCATCATGCTAATGACTAACAATAATTATCATAAATAATACAAATTATTATTATCATATCACAAAAATGGATTCAATGATGCTTACCTGTGCTACTTGAGGGTCATCTACCACCAGCACTGGTCGGGGCTCTGAGATATAAGCACCCCTGGCCACTTCAACCCACACCACACCACAACCCACACCATCAGTGCTGATTTCACACTCCACAACCTCAGCCGTTGCAAGTCCTGCTGCTCCTACTTCTGCCGGCTGCTGCTGCTGCTGCTGGCAGCAGCTGCTGCCATCCTTTGCAGGTCTGAGGCCACCAGTTCCTGCAAGCTTGAGATGAGATCCTTTGCTCTTGATCACGACTGTGCAGTCTGGACTGGAAATGCTGTGACCTGAGAGTGTCAGGCTGCTGCTGCTGCTGACGAGGCACAGGGGGCTGACGCTGAGCTGACGTGGCAGCTTGTGTGCCGTCAGATCAGGGTCGGCCAGGCCGGTCAGGGATATAAGATGGCCACAGTAGACAACTGCCACCGCGTTGAGCAGCTGCAGCATGTATGTGTGGGTGTGCCAGAAAGAATTGGCTGAGGAGGAAAGGACCTGCTGCAGGAGTCGCTGCATGCCGTTGATGCTGGCTGATTCATATACACTGCAAGACAGAGACCGCAGCAGGCAAAAACAGTGTGTCGCTAAGCCAAACATGAGGGAATCGCTTTTTCCTTGGACTAGTTCTTCAAGAACCAAGTTGGTACTAATTAGTATACGCTATCAGCAATCGCAGTTACTTGCAATGAAATAGAAATAGAACAAATAGGCCCCTGTATATCATAATATTCCCAGGAATTATCCCAAACTTCACCTCTTGTCAACAGTCAGATGCAGCGTCAGCAACACACAGCCAGGCCGGATGTAGCCCTCCACTGCTGCTGGCGCACTCCCGAGCCAGCCCGTCAGCTGCTGACGAACGTCGAGCGGAAGATCAGCGGGCGTCACATTGAACAGCTTTGCTGACAGCCGCAACACTCGCTGCTCGCTGTCAAAGGTGGGCGCGAAGGGCCCTGTGCCGTCCATGATGTCACGGGCGACCTCGTATGTAGGCGGCGCTGCTGTCGGTGCCGCAGGCAGGTTGCCAGTCGCGACAAGCTGCGGGACGTGTTCTGCTGGCGCTGGAGCCGGGTTCGGCAGCGCTGGGTGTGTCTGGACGCCCAGTAACACTGCGAGAGAGAAAGACAGGGCCATTGGAGTTGGTATAATAATAATAATAATAATAATAATAATAATAATAATAATAATAATAATAATAATAATAATAATAATAATTATTGATACCAGCAGCCATAGCATTTACTGCCATCGGCCTCGCGCCCAATGTTTGAGTTGGTATAGTATACTTAAAAAAGCAATTGAGCCATGCAGCAAGCTGAAGTGCTATGGCAGATACCTGTGTCTTCACTTAGCCCTGTCACGCAAGCATATTCGATAGATATCTATGTTGCTGGCAGCCCTGGCCGAGGCTATCAGAAGCTTAAATTATTATTAAGCAAGCTTGCACGAGTACTAATGAGCCACAAATGCAGTGATTCGGCAGCATGTCCGGGTTGCACCTGAGTGTGCCGCTGTTCTACTACGTTTTAGTTTGCAGCAGAACATCAGAAGCTCGGCAACTGTTTTTGTGCTAGCTCGGCAACTGTTTGTGTGCTAGCGTGCATGATAAATTTGCAGCAGATGCCAAGACATGTGGATTACCGAATCAGTACAAGGGGGGTCACTCTGACAATAACACTGCCTGTCGCCTCTAAATTCTGACCTTGAGTGAAGTGTGTCATATGACATTCTATTTATCTATGCGGAAAAAAACATATGGTTTGCTTTGCCTATAAACACAACTCATTTGTGCTGAACGTACACCTGATAAAGCCAAAGGGAAATGGATGTGTGTTTATTGAATTTATTAAAATTAAATTACATACGATATTTCCAACACCCTATAGTTTCAACACCCTATGTTTTTTCCTATCATACGTGACAATATATATGTTAATAGAATGTCAATAAATCCTCTTGAGCCTTTCACCTCTGAGCGTCTGCAGTTGGAAAGATCACGATATACAAGGAACATTCATATCCTGATTTATTCCTTTATCATACTATTCATTTAATATATACATAGCATATTCATCAATCTTCAGTACTCACTCACCTCTGAGCGCCTGCAATTGGAAGGGATTGCTGAGTAGGCCCTGCAGCAGTTTGCCAACATCACTCTTGTCATCAACAGCACTCAACAGCGTGTCAGCCAGCGACATGTTCTGCTCAAGCTGAGCCCTGCAGCAGCAGCAGCAGCAGCAGCAGCAACGGCAGCGGCGGCGGCAGCAGCAGCAGGGGTGCCACAAGCAGCAGTGCTGTTGGCTCCCATGCAGACTCATTTATCATGTAACCTTTACCTTGATGAAAAAATATGAGAACAGCACTGCTTACACATAACTGAGTCAGTATGATCTTGCCTGATGTCACTTCTGGTCATGTTTGTGAAGATTTATTTTTGTACGTCAGGCTACACATAAACAAAACATGTTTGTTATCTGTGGCAAACAACAAGATAGTCATCAGCAATGCAGGCGCCATTCACTCAGATACCAGCAGCAGCAGCAGCAGCAGCAGCAGCAGCAGCAGCAGCATCATCAGCAGCAGCAGCATCAGCAGCAGCAGCAGCTCACCTCCTCCTGCGTCGTGCATTATGCTTCTGCAGCTGCTCCCTGCAGCTCTTCCTGTTGCCATCAAAGGCAGACAGATCATGGAAGCGGCCACACTGCTGGCAGAAGCGCTGCAGACGGCCATCCTTCATAACCTGCAGCAGCAGCAGCAGCAGCAGCGGCAGCAAGTGAGGTTCTCTAACAGTGTTGGCTTCCTGAGTGTATGATGAAGGTAGTGCCATAAAAAATCTTACCAGGTGCTTCCATTGTATGTATGTACACCTTGAAATGTGATTGTC
>JABEVS010000441.1:0-53717 GCA_018290735.1 Coelastrella sp. MACC-549
GCCAGGCCCTGCACAGCCAGCACATTGCCGTGCACCTGCTGATGTCCCTGGCTCGACTGCAGCAGCTGGTAAGTGCAGCATGAAACACACTGACAAGAAGCACGAGCAAAGACGGTTACTGCTTATAGTCGGTTTGTGCTGCCTTACTTTGCAAGGTCATGCGTGTGCTGGCAAGCAACAACACAAGCTGCTTAGCCTGATAATGCTATCATACAAAATGTGATTGAGCTACACCCAGCCAGACATGCTCTACTGCCGCTGTTTCCTGTTGCTCTATCACTCAGTGTAACTGAGTCAGTAGTGATGTCTTCTTGCTTTACCCTATTCTCCACAACAACACACCCTGTTCCTGCTGCTGTTTCAGGGGATGGTGCACAGAGATGTTACCCCCATGAATGTTCTCATGCGTGGGAACAAGGTCTGGCTGAGTGACTTTGGCCTGGTCTGCCCTGCTGGAAGTTCCAACTCTGCAGTGGGGTGCAACCCATGTTACATCCCACCCGAAATGATCAAGAAGGACCCCCGCTCGGGGCTGTACTTCATGAACACTGACCCGGTGCAGATGGCCAAGCACACAAACACTTCAGCTGATGTTTACCAAGCAGGCGTCACACTATATGAGGTGTACACCGGTGAACGTCCCCCAGGCCTGGAGACAGTACCTTCCCTTGATTGCAGCACTGCCGCCAGCCAGTACCTGTCCAGGGTGGCCAACTATGACTGGCAAGGAGCAATAGACCGCCATGTGCGCCCAACCAACCCTGGCTTAGCTGGTGTGCTGGACGGCATGCTGCTGCTGGACCCCAAAGCACGGCACAGCCCTGCTCAACTGCTGCGATGGCAGCCACACCTCAGTGCTAAGCATGCAGCAGCATGTGAGGAGATGCCTAGGCTTCAGGAGGAGTGGGTCCGAGAACAAGCCCACGCCCACAAAGCCCTGAAGTACCTGAAGGCAGAGGCAGCAATGCGAGAGCTGGCTGCTGAGGGCCTGATGCTGCCAGCAGTGACTGCAGCTGTGACACTGTCGGCGGCAGTGCAGACAGTCACAACAGCTGCAGCGTTGCAGAATGAGACTAAAGCTAGCCCTGAAGCACAGCAGCAGCCACAGCAGCAGCCACAGCAGCAGCCACAGCAGCAGCCACAGCAGCAGCAGCAGCAGCAGCAGCAGCAGCAGCAGGGACAGAGAGAGCAGAAACCTGTCAGTCTAACGAGGGCAGCAACAAGTGGTGATGCCTGCAGCAACAGTGCAGCGGACGGACATTCAACACAAAGAGATGTGCCCGCAGCCTGCTCAGCAACTGCCACAGAGGCCACTGCTGACAGCAATAGCCGCAGAAGCAGCAGCACACTTGAGGCCGCTTCTGGTCCAGGCACCCCCTCAGCTGCTGCAAGTGCTGCCTGCATTGTCAACCCAAACTGCAGCCGCTTCGCAAGAAGTACTGATAGCACAGAGCCAGAGCAGCCTGCAGAGCAAGCACTGCCCCTCACAGAGCCCCAGGTGATTGTGATGCTGGTCAAGGTGCCTGCAGAAGATGCAGCAACAGAATCAGTTGATACAGCTGTTCAGTGCTGTTGGTCTGCTGTTGATGAGGCTCACCAAGATAGCAACAACACCCCCAGCAGCACAACAGCCAGTGCAGTGAGGCTGCCTGACAGCCATAGCAGCAGCAGCACTGACAACAGCCTATGGCACAGCACAGAGCAGGCAGTCTCTGTCACTGCTGCAGCTGGTGCCAGCCAGTCAACAGACCCACTGGGTCACATGCCTGCAGCAGAGCAGCAGCAGCAGCAACAGCAGCTCCAGGGTTGTCTCAGTGGCAGTCGACTGGGCTGCCGGCCACTAAAGGTTGCTGTGGCAAAGGTTGGTTCGCTCTTGAAGACAGCTGTGGCCAGGGCTAAGAGGCTGAGAGGGTCCTGAAGGATGTCACCCATGGGCAATGGCCATCGGCAACACGGCCTCTGCCTCAGGCTACAAAGACACACTGGGTTGATGAAGCAGCCTTGAAGAGATGGTCCTGCAGTAGTAGAGACTGTTGCAACAACCCTCTGCACCTGCCAAGTGTTTGACGGTCACAGTGACTGCAACACCTCCCTTATGTTGAGCTTCAAGCGCCTTCACACACATATTACATCATATCGAATCCAACGGAACTACTACTTGGTCACGATATAGTGAGGTTTGGCTGGGTTGTGGGATGGATGCTGCTTTGTAGGTAGTACCACTGATAATAGGATATGACATTATATAATAATCTGGCTGGGTTGTGGATGGTTACTGCTTTGTGTTACTCCCCCATGAGCCGCTTCGAGGCGGTTGGCTCCTTTGGGGTTCCCTTGGACTCCTTGGCAAGGGTTGTATATACCACTGATAACAGTAGTAGTAGTTACCCTTTCCGGCCGAGCGGCCCTTGGGATGCCACTGATAACAGAGTATGATACATATACAATAGTATTGTATGGCTTCCTAAAGGGGTGATCACCCTTCATATATGATGTTGCAGAGTTTTCATGCAACAACGACAGAAGGTTTTGCCAGTGACAAGAGACAGTAATTACTTTATATGGTAGCTTAATTCGCGGTTCAAACCTGCAGGACTACTATCCAGTCTATCCAATGAAGAGGCTTACAAAATTGTTGCTTATGTTGTCTTTCCTTCATTATTGGCCAACCGGTCCCATTTAACTAAACTCGGAGCTCAGATCTGGGCCGCCCAGATACTATCGCTATTGCCAAGTTGTATTGGAGCGTTCCCAATCTGCACAAAGGGTGTCTCAGCCGCTGTCCCAGAACAAAAGGTGTGGACCCCTTGTAATTCAGTTGCTGAGCCTAGTAACGTGTATCCACGCCTTTCTAATGGGACGTTGATTGAATCAATTGATGCAATCAATGTCCCTTTATAAAGGCGTGGTTACACGTTACTAGGCTTCGTCAGGCGCACTAGCCTAGATCCAGCAAGCATTAATACGATAGCCTATGATAGGCCTTGTACCAGACCAGTACGGGTGCTCTGCTAGTTAGGAAAGAAGGATGGAAAGGGCTGTTCCGGCCGTTAGGCCCTGCCCATTCAAACCAACTGAGCTACCAGGGTCGCACAGCACTCCAAGGGCAAAACCCCTCTTTTGCGGAGGGTGCCCAAGGTTGGTGGCGTCTTCTATACCACTGCGAGGAATTGTACCTCTCTGTGCTCACCGTTTTAACCAGCCGGCGGGACCTAGTCCCAGTCAATGCAATGCACAAAGGAAGAGAAATCCTGACAGTACTCGTCATATGCAGGAACCGAACTCAGAGAAGGATGGAAAGGGCTATTCCAACCGTTACTAGGGTCTGGGTGCCTAGAGCTGTTCTAAACAGCTTCCATCCCTGTCTATCCTAGTTTACAGGGGTAGTGATAATAATCTGGTAAAACAGTTATCTGAAATACAAAAAAACAGGCACATTTGCACGCAGTATGCAGGTGGAAAGTACAGCTTGCCTGTATGCAGGGTCCCCTACTGGGTTATGCCATCTGCGGCAGAAACTTGTTGGTAGGGTAACCTAGTTGACGCCGTCAACCCCGTATTCCTGCTATGCAAAGTATCTCTATTTACTTCAATATGTCAATCAGTGCATTGCGTCGATTGCGCGAACAAGTTTCAAAAAGTGTCCGGCGCGGAGTGCGACGGTTGTAATTCCTGGGCTGCCTGTGTCACAGAGAAGTGCATCTACCATGATCACTGGTGTGTCGGTGCAATAGGCCATCTGCTCTGGCGGTCGCGCAACATACACTCCTTGGAGGAACAGCAGTCCCATGCAACAGGCAAAGCTTAATACTACTCACATAATGGTTTCCAGAGACTCGTCCAGATCACATGAATGATACTGCACAGCGCTGCATGGGGCATGAGGTGTCACCTTCAGGACCGTTGCGTGTTGACGCCATGCGATGTTGGCTGTAAACAAGCATATTGTGGTCATCTTCAGCTTGGAAGCATTGTACATAAGCTGCATTGCCCAGCCAGAGTACGAACAAGGCCGGGCACGTCTATAATTTTGGGCAACAGCAAGTCTGTCGCACCACAGCGACATGCCAGGCTTGCAGCCAGCTTGGAGCAGGAAGCTCACACCAGCAATGACAATGATGAAGACAAATTGTTTGCTGAAAACATATGGCAACCAGTGCCACCAACGCCAGCTCTTGGTCGCAAACGAAAGGTAGCCCTGCTGTTGGGGTGTGCCATGCTGGAGATCTCTGTGACAGGTGATCACTGAGGTGCTCCTTGACTCACCTGCCGTAGCCAATACCTCCAAAAACTGCAGCGTGTGTGCACTACGCGTCAGACACCGTCAGACTTTGACACAGCAGCAGCTATCTCAAGGTAGCACCGACAGGATACACCCCAAAGCATCTGTGCAATACTCCTGTGCATGCATGCCCTCCATGTACCATAGAACACACAAGGTTCTGCTGTGCAATGGCCTGCTGGTGGCTTGATATTGCTGCGGTCATCAGTCAGCTAAGCATGCCACCTGCTGCTCCAGGCTTGTCCCTTTCCTGGTGCCCTGGAACACATGATGCAGCTGCGATGTAACAAGCAATGCTGTCACCGCCTGACAGACTCAAGGCCTTCTGCTCACCGGCGTGATGTCTCGCTGCACTGTTCCCTACTGCAACTGGATGTCAACATGTCTGTTTGCTCTCAGGTGGCCTGATGTGGGCTCCTCTGCTTGGTGCCATTGCCTTGGCCATGCTGCAGCCAACTAAAGCTGAGATTGCACAGCAGCAGGAGGCGGCAGTCCAGCAGGCAGTGACAGCTGCTCGCATCCGCATGTCCCGTGAGCTGCCTGTCACCCCCGTGGAGTCAGCAGCCTGGCTGAACAGGCTGATGCAGGAGATGTGGAGCACATTCTGGCAGCCATTCCTACTGGCAAACAACCTCAACATGTGGCAGGTAGGGAGACTGATGCCGACACTGACACCATCACATGCATCACTCACAGCAGCAGCAGCAGCATGTGGCAGCAGCAGGCATGGGAGTCTTAGTAGGTTGCCTAGTAGCTGACAGCAGAAGCAGGGCAGAAGAGGCAACATGTAGAGACAACAACAGATCCTGCACAGCTGAAAGTGAGAGTGTTGCAATCAGCATGAGCTGCTGATCTTCAAAAAACAGAGCCATTTGCTGTATCTGCATGGTGAAAGCACCAAACGGTGTGTAATCTAAACAGACCTTATACGTCGTTGTGCGGAGTCAGCAGTGGACTTTTAGCTCAGCATGCTTTGTTGTCTCTGCCGCGTCTGTTGCAGGACACCGTGTCTGCTGCAGCTCCCCGCGGCTGGGAGGTTGAGATTGCTGACGTCAGCATTGGCTCGCTGGCACCTGAGCTGACAGATTTCCAGGCTTACGCAGACCCAGACAGCGGCACAGTCACAGCAGTGAGTAGGACAACTTCCAACTATTTGAAAGCAACAGTGCACCGCTGACAGCATTTCATCTGGAGAGGCCTTGCCTGCGGGGGTGGCTTTGCGAGGAACTGAATGCTGTGTACATCAAACTGATTGCATTGTTTAGGAATGCACTCCTGCAGGTGTAGCTCAACTGCAATGGTACATGGACAGCGTTACAACTGAGTCCCCAGCAGGAGGTTGACGCTGCTCCTGCTGTGTGCCTGCAGCTGGACTGCAAGATGTTATATGACAGCAGTGATGTGAGGTTTGTGGTGGTGGGTCGAGGACCTCTGGGAGCCTTCACAGCTAGAGTGTCAGCGGTGCAAATGGCGGGTGAGAGAAACAAGCTGTCAGCAGCAGCAGTTGCATAGCAGGAGCTCACTCCATGACTAGCATTGCCGCTGGCTGTTGTCTGGCTGTTGTCACCATATGGTGACAACAGTGCATGGCAGCTCAGAGGCTTGGGCCAGGTGTGCAACATGCGCTTTGCAGGTGGAGCCTGTATACGGCCAGCAGGTGGTCCCATGGGTCAAGTTTGTTGACGTGATTAACATAAGTGGCTGTTGGACTGCCTGCAGGTCAGATGCGCTTCACCCCTCTGCTGCAGCACCGCATGCTGCTGTTTGCCTTCAAGGAGCAGCCAGACGTGCGTGTGTCCCTCAGCATATCAGCACCACTGTTCAAGACAGCACTGAGCCCGGGGGATCTGGGACAGCTGGACTTCATACAGGTGGGTGGGTGTTGTGTTGGGGGAGATGAGGCACTGCAGGGGGCCGGGAAGAGAGTGGGACCGGTGGTTGTGGTTGATGCAGATAAGCTGCCGGCCATGACAGCAAGCGAAGCCAGAGGAACCCACTCAAGTGGTGCACACCGCCACCGTCACAGCCATTGCTTGCGGCGCAGAGCCTCAGGTTGACAAATGCAGCCTGCTGTTTGGTTTGACGCTACCCATTCTGTTGTGTTGGCATCATACAGCAGGCTGCATTTTGTGTAATGCAGTCTGTGAGACTGCTAAGCTCACCTTTTGTGATTTCTGATGTCCTGGTGAGCCATCACGCAGTGTCTGCCACACATGATCGGTGGTGTGACAGTACCTGTTGCTGTTTGTGGCTGCCTCAGGGTTTGTTGAGAGCCGCCATCAAGGACATGCTGGTGGAGCCCCGCAGGATGGCCATCAGCCTTGACACAGACATAAGAGTGGAGGAGGTGAGCTATTATAGATTATCGCTGAGCTGGCTCTCACCAGTAAACTGGTCATGGTGCATCACAAACACAATGACACGTACTCCTTTGCTCCTTAGTGCTAGCGTGTGGCATGCAGTGTCACATGTCAGCCTGCTGCTGCATCCCTGGTGGCCACCTGGTCCAGATCAAGCCAGTTTGTGGCTGCGCCATTCTCCAGCAGCTCAGCAGATCATTGACTACGTCAACATCACAATTAACATTATCGTCTCATCTGTGTGGCTGTTGTGTTGCCTGTTGATTGATTCAGGCGGTAGCCACCACCCTGCACCTGACTGTTGGCAATATCAGCGGCCTGCCTCCTGCAGCCCTTGGACCAGCTGGCAGCAGCACAGCAGCAGGGGAGGGGGATGGTCGTGATGCATCAGTTGGAGGTGCTGCTGCTAGGCGCAAGGCCAGGGAGCACAGCCCACGGATTGCACTCATTGCTGTTGACACCCTCACACAGTGAGTGCAGTGTACCCTTAAGTCTCAGGGCATCACTGGTTGGTGCTGGCCGGTGACTGGCATGACAAGCACCTGTCCCTTGCTGCTGGCCCTCTGCTACGCCAGTCCCCCCCCTCAATTGGGTGCTGCTGTATCTTGTCTTTGTCAAAGTACTCCAGAAACACACTGCCACATATTGCACCCTTATCCTGCTTCTGCTTGCCCTCATCCTGCTGCTGCTGCCGCTGCTGTGCCTTTGCTGTTCTCTCAGAGTTTCTCGCAGCACCGTTGCCGTGAGCTGTCCCCCTGCCCACCGCTCCGCTGCTGTGCGCCAAGACCTCTCCCTGGACCTGCCACGCAAGCAGGGCCTGTTCCGGCTTGAAGCGCGCGACATGTCGCGGGGCAGCAAGGGGGCACTGCTGGGCAGCTGCCTACTGTGGGTGGCAGCAGCACGAGATGGCACAACACTCTTCTGGTCACATGACAGGTGGGCGCGCAGGGGAGAAGGGGGGAGGGCGGCGCCAGCACGTGGATAAGCAGTACTGATGTCTTGCTCAACAAGCTTACTGCCTGTCCAAACCCTTGCAGCAGTAGAGACTCTCATCTGCTTCTTCTGGAGATCGCCAGCTGGGAGCAGTGAACTGCTGTTCATGGGTCAGTCACATGGCACGTCTGTCCAATACACTGCATGAACTGTAGGTTGCTGTTGTTGTGTTTAAATATGTTGTTCTTTCCGCAGGTCTGGTGCCCCGCTTGCCACCCGCTGGGCACCCTCTGATCTCCCCTGGCGCATCACACTGCCCATGACAGCACCGTCAACCTCCTCTGCTGCTGCTGCTGGGGCGCTGTCTGTTGACCTGGGTGTGTCTGTTGAGCCCTGGGTGTACAAGGCGCGTGTGCCTGGTGTTGTGGGGCAGAGGAGTGTGCCACCAAGAGTGGTGGTGCTGCAGGTTGTGGAAGGTGAGGGGTGGCTGGTGTGTAAGAGTGAGAATGAGGGCAAGTGTGAGGGTGTTGCTGCTGCAACAGGGGTTGTCTGATTGTTCTTTTTGCCAATACTTGCCACAAGCATGTTGTTGCTTCCAGCCCTTGCTGAACCAGATGCTGATGATATAAGTTGTCCAGGTTCCTGCTTTCCTTTCCAAATAGCTTGCTAAGTGCGTTGTTATCTTGTGCTGGGCTGCCCTGCAGCTCGTGGGCTGCTCCTGGCAGGCGGCAGCTCCTCACATCACCAGCTGTTGCCCAACAGCCACATACAGGTCTGCTATGACCAGGAGTGCTACAGCACGTCAACAACATACAACAGCAGCAGCCCAGTGTTCAACGAGATATTCGCATTCCAGGAAAACACAGGACTGCTGACCAGGAGAGTCAAGCTAGAGGTCTGGCATGATGGGCCAGTTCCGGCAGCAGCTGAGAGCAGTGGCAGCAGTAACACAAGCAGCAGCAGCGGCAGTGGTAAGGGGTTTGGTAAGAGAGTGGTATCGTCTGGGTTCAGTAGTGGTAGCAGCAGGGCTCACAAATCCCTGGGGCTGGTCAAGGGAGGGGCCAAGGGATCAAGAAGCACCAAGGATGCTGCAGCTGGCAGCAGCAGCAGCACCGTGTTGTCTCATAAACTGTCTGACCTGTCAGAGGTGTCTGAGGGGTTGGCACAATCAGACACCGATGATGTGTCATCTCACATGTTATTTGACGTGGAGGTGGAAGATGAGCAGCCAGTGGAAGCTGAGGCGCCAATTCAGCAGCAGCAGCAGCAGCCAGGCGGTCATCTTGATGGCAGCAGCAGCACCAGCAGTGTGAGTCTGGGCAGTGCAGTGGTCAACCTGGATCAGCTGTCAGAGTCCACCATACAGGTGCGTTGTATCAGCCTCCCGCCTTCCCCTGCCACAACACTGCCACCAACGAACATCTTGTTTGCTTGCAGCAAGCTGTTCAGTTGTGCAACCGCCATCACTTCCTGATGAGACTCAGGAGACTCACAATCTGTCACACAATCTGTCACACAACCTGTCACACAACCTGTCACACAACCTGTCACACAACCTGTCACACAACCTGTCACACAATCTGTCACACAACCTGTCACACAACCTGTCACACAACCTGTCACACCACCTGTCACACAACCTGTCACACAACCTGTCACACAACCTGTCACACAACCTGTCACACAACCTGTCACACAATCTGTCACACAATCTGTCACACAATCTGTCACACAATCTGTCACACAACCTGTCACACAACCTGTCACACAATCTGTCACACAACCTGTCACACAATCTGTCACACAATCTGTCACACAATTCAACCTCATCAGCACCCCACTGCTTTTGCCTGTGTGCCAGCAACGTCCTCATGGCCAGCTCCCCCCATCCTCATACGCATTCATAAGCAGCATCAGTTGGCCGGCAGTCCTGCTGTTTGAGCCCAATACACAGCTGCAAATTCTCTGCTGGCGCTGTTGTTGTCTCTTGTGTTTTCCTGCCAGGACCGCTGGTTTGCCCTGAGTGGCAGTGATGGTGGTGAGGTGCGGCTGAGGATGAGTGTGGTGTCCGGCTCACTGCCACGACAGCACGGGCGACATGGCCGCAAACAACATCACCACCACCACCGTCATCATCATCACCACCATGACAGCGCTGCAGCTGGTGGTGGCAGCAGTGATGATGTGTGTGAGCTGCTGTCGTTTTTCCACAAGAGTCTGCAGGGCAGCAGCAGGGACAGTCTGCTGGTGGAGGTGAGTGACCAGCAGAATGAGGGTGAAGGGTGGGACACGCAACACACCATGACACACGCATACAGCAGCCACACACTACTCTGACACCAGGTGATGATTGTAACTTAATCAACTCCTTCACAGTTTTTTGGGTTTGTGGTTCATGTGTTTATTGGTTTGAAATTTGAACTCAAATGGTCATGTCTGTTCCTCTTCCTGCAGGTTGTGTCTGCTCGTTTGTACCTGCCCCTGTCCAGCCTTGACAGCAGTGATGTGGATCAACCAGCATACATGATGAACTACAACGGAACCTCAACCATTACGCTGCCACCTTACATGCAAGCTATGCACCAGCAGCAGCAGCAGCAGCAGCGGTCCAAGTCACCCAAGCTCATAGGTGGCACCAACAGCAGCAGCAGCAGCAGCAAATCCAGGCCATCCAGTAGAATGGGTGGCAGCAAGCAGCCTGAAGCCAGTTCAAGCAGCAGTCATCTGTTTGATGACGTGATTCAGGGAAATGTTTCTGCTCAGGTCAACATGCAGTACTGCCTCAGCAGGGCTGTGTTCCCTGTCACAGCACCATCACCACAGCAGGCAGCACCTCTACTTGCTGACAACAACAGCAGCAGCGGTGTCAGTGGTGTGCTCACACCCTCAGGGGCTACAGACTCCTCCGGGGCACCTGCCGCCGCCGCCACGGCCACAGCAGCAGACAGCATGCCAGGATCTGGTTCATCAGCAACCGCTGCTGCTGCTGCTGCTGCCCGGCCCAAGCTGAAGATCAGTCTGCTTGACTCAGATGATCTGACCGGCAGCCTGTCAAATGTTGCGGCTGCCACCAGCGCCAGCGGCAGCAGCAGCAACAGCAGCAGCGAGGTATGTGATATCGGCACTGCTGAGGTTGATGTCATGGAGCTGCTGCAGCAGTCTGGGGTGAGCCTCAGCAGGAGTGAATCAGATGCGGAAAGGTCACCAGCGGCTGGCGCTGCTGCTGCTGCTGCCAGCTGGGAGGGCTGGGTGAAGTTGGACAAGGTGAGCACAGGACCAACCACGGCCAGGGCTCAACACACGACTGCCACAGCAGCATTGTGCTGGGGTCTGTCACAACCTCTTGTAGTGGCTTGGGTGCTGATTGCAAGCTCTCGCTGCGGCAGGGAGCGAAGGTTCAAAGCCAACTTTTTTGTTATGTTGGGTGATGACACGTTTGAGGCACTTCAAGTCATCCTTGATCTGTTGTGCTGGTGTGCAGGATGGCGGTCACCTCCTGCTGCGCCTCACTCAGCTGCCTGCCAGTGAGCCAGCTGACCTGGCACCGCCACCTTCAGCAGCAACACGCGCAAACAATGCAGTAACCGGCAATGCTGACGGCAGCGGCAAACCACCTGTCAGTGCTGCTGCCGCCGCCGCTGCTGCTGCCATGTCTGGTGCCAAGGGCAGCGGCGGTGATGGCGGCAGTGTGGGTGATGACAGCAGCAGAGCTGGTCTGTCTCGCTTTGTTGCCATTCCCGGCAGTGTGAGGCAGGCCGTGAAGCAGGGCTACTCTGATGCTGAGTCACAGGTAAGCGCTCACATCACCTGCGCCTGCTGCTGCTGCCTGCTGCTATTGCCACATCCTCCCGACATGTCTGCCTTCCCTGTCAACACACCCCTGAAGCCTACCAGCTACACCGGGCCACGTACTTGTGCTCAGCTGCTTTTGCCACTCTGCAAGCTTGCTTGCTGCTCCTCAATGAATGAGCTGGACAAGACGAGCAACCCAAAGGTGTTGCGGTGGGTTTGTGTGTCCGTTGCTGCTGTCAGGTGACTGGTGCTGTGAGTCAGTTGTCAGATGCAGCTGGCAGCTGGTGGAGCAGCAGCAGCAGCACTGTAGGCGGCTGGATCTCACATCTGCCCTCATGGGCAAGGGTTGGCAGCAGCAGCAGCAGCAGCAGCAGCAGCAGCAAAACTGACAGGGCCAAACCGCATTCACAAACAAAGAACCAAGAGCACGATGGTGATGGTGATCAGCACAGAGAGGATGATGCAATGCAGCACCAGAAGCAGCGTACTGAGGCACAGATGCAGCAGCAACAGCGGCAGCAACCTGACGCTGTGCTTTCATCTGTGGATTTGAATGCTATTGCTCGCTCATGGGGTTGGCCAATGCAGGATGACAAGCAGCAGCAACAGCACAACGGCAATGCATCTCAAGCAACCAAGCCTCCTCAACAGCAGCAGCAGCAGCAGGGCCCAACACCAGCTGTGAAGGACCCCTCATCTGGTGGTGACAGTGGCAGCAGTAATGGCCACCATCATGCTGTCAGCAGCATCATGGCAGCAATCGGTGATGCCTTGAACATCAAACCACACGCTGCTGGCACCCCACCAGGTCGCAAGCAGCACCAGCAGCAGCATCAACAGCAGCCAAGGAGCAAGGATAGGACGCCTCAGCAGCAGCAACAAAGTGGTACACAGCAGAAGCCATTGTCATTGCCACAGCTGCAGCAGCCACAGCAAACGCAGCAGCAACAGAGTCCTGTCCAGCGGAAGACCATCCTGCTGAGCCCGTCGGAGTCTGAAGGTGGAATCATGCACAGCAGTACCCCAGATGGTGCCAGAAGTGACACAGCCAGCCCAACCGCCAGCAAGGATGCTGAACAGCCAGCAGCAGCAGCAGCAACTAAAGCAGCAACAAGCAGACCTGGCCAACCGCAGTCTGTTTCAGCAAGTAGACAAGCTGGGGCTGAAGATGGAAGACATAGTCAGAGCAGCAGCAGCAGCAATAATGACAGTAAGCATATTACAATCAGCGGCGACAAAGCTGCAAGCCCAACAGAGGGCGATGCAGCAGCAAGTGACCACCCCAGAGTTGATGCGCCCAGCATTGCAGCAGCTAATGGCACTAGCAGTAGCAACGGTCAACATCATGGCGACCAAGCTGATTTGGATTCACAGCAGCCTGCGGAGCAGCAGCAGCAGCAACCACAGCAAGAGGAGTCAGTGAGAGTGCCTGCAGGCAGGCACAATGCCGGTGCTGCTGCTGTTGGAGCTGCTGAGTCTGCTGCTGTCGGTGTGGGGAGTCACCCGCTGCAAGCAGCAGCCTTGCGCACCGTCGCTAGCAGCAGCATGGGCCTGAGCGGGGACCATGCTGACGATGATGCTGGGAGCAGTGCTGGTCGTGTCCGTGTCACTGATGAGAGTCAAGATGGTGATAATGAGCAGGGGATGGTGGAGCAGAGATCATGCCAGGCTGGACGGGAACAAGGGGAGTTCTAGGAGTGTTGTGTCTGTTACATGACCTGTAAATGCTTCCACAGCTGTAGCCATAGTACAAATGTCAATATACAGGGTTACAGGATTCAAGGCCAAAACAATAACATGCATCGTGCGTCGAACACACAGCTTGCCAGTTGGCAGTATTGAGGGGGGTTTGCAACCCGTCCCAGTCCAAGACCAGTAGCTATACACCTATGCACCTCAACACCTGAATGATGCACATTGAGCAGATGCTTTTCGCAGACAATGGAGGTTGCTCAACCCTCATGAGGGCATTGACCATGACCCGGAGGGTGGTTTGATCGTGGTGCCCGGGTGGTGTGCCAGTGTGGCTGAGCCACCAAGTACATACTTCCAAGGGCCTCGCGGCCGGAAAGGGTAACTTTCCTTCCCTCTGACCATGATGCTGGGCAGGTTGGTGTCCTGCTTCCACCCATCATTGCACAAAAGCTTCCTATGAGCTGGCCACAAAGCATGGATGTTGTCATTTTGACCTCAATGAACGTCAGACGACACCCATACCCAAAAAACTCTCATGTGCAGATTACAAGTTACTTTGCAACACATGCAGCCTGAACCGCTCAATGACTTGAAGTAAAGATCTGGAGTGCTGACCAGACAAGTTGGGAACTTTAGTGTGGCACTGCTCAATGTGCAGCAGAAGAGGCATGACAAAAATATGTCATACACCCAGGCCCTTTTGTGTCGCCCTAATCAGCCTGTCCACTACTGCAGCACAGCAAAGCAGTTGGTACTGCAACACCATGTCCACTGACAGTTGACACTGGACAAAGAATGCATTCAGGCTGGGCTGATATGCAGCACAGCTTGTTCATGGACAAGCTGTTGAAGGAAAGGAGTATCATGAAGCAAAAATGGGGACATCTTCTAGTAGCTGTTGACAAGGTGCTACCAAGTCAGCAATATCGTGCACCACTGCTGCCATCATGTCAACGCACACCTGGGAGGAAGCATAACAGCTGTGCTTTGAGCAAGGCATGACTGGGGCATACATCAAGGCTCAACCCATACCAAGTGTAGGTTGTGTGCTATGATGTATACAGGGTCCAATTCCTGTGGGCGTCTGCAAGCCTAACAGCATCTGCTTCTCAAAGACGCTCAAACATTTTCTTTATTTTCTCCTGTCTTGCAGCCTCTTTCTGCTCATCCTCCGTTTCTTTCGCTCGTTGTCGCTCTTCCCTCCGCTCAATTGCCAACTTAGCCTCTGAGAAGGCCTTTGTCATGAATGCGAACGATGCCGTAGTTGCTGCCAGCACCACCAACCAAGCAGTTGCTGACAGCAGTGTGTTGTCTGGGCTTTCTGCTATCGTCGACAGAACCACGCAGTGCTCACTAAAGCACTCCAACAGTGTTGAATAAGCCTTATGGACTCTTTGCTGTGATTGGCCAGGCATCACAAGGCGAGCAGGGCTTACAAGTGCTCTTGGTTGCAGCTGTCCACTGTGCTGAAAGCATGGCACCTGGGCACTATGAAGGCGAAGCTGAACATACATGTTATCACGCTATTGCGGACCCTGAGAGGTTTGAGTCTGGACAGTTGCTTACTCAAGCCGCTTGCACTATGGCATGGCTATGGCAGAGGTTGGGGAGATGCAATGAGAGATCAGAACAGGTTACTGGCATGAACCTTGTATAGTAACCCCGAGCTCCTACTGCCGGCCAAATCAAGACGTGCTACTCGATAGCACCGATGGTGCTCGGGAACAGAAGAACCGACGAATTTGAACATCTGTCTAACAAGCATGGTTCCCTTCCCTTCAAGGAGACTATGCAAACCATGCCATCATATTGACATCACCAGAAACATGCGTGCACCATGCAAGCTGCGTCCCAGCGTGTGCCTCTCCCGCTGTCTATAGAGATACTGTAGTGTTGAACCAACCATACAGCCGCTGTTCCAACAAAAGCAGCAACAACCATTTTACAATTTCAGCTTGCATTTGAACCCAGCTATAGCAGTGCAGACAGTATGACAAATACAGCCAACGCCTGGGTCTGGCAGTGCCAGGACTGCATGAGGGAGTGCGTGCCAATACGCGCAGAATCTCGTTGTATGTGCGGTCATCGACTGAAGGAGCATGTAGAAGGCCACAAGTAAGCATTTCGCCTGCTGTACCATATCCCTGCCTCTTGGCCTTGGTGCCAGTGGCCTGTACTGACACGAAGCTCATTGACATGCACACCCTGTGTCAAGCACTTGAACATCCAACCTTGATAATGTCTGGCAGTGCTGAAGTCTCCTGCTTGCCTTCTGCGTCGCAGGTGTTCAAACAAGAATTGCAGCTGTCCCAAATTCACATTCATTGTTGCAGAGGGGTCATGGGTCCTGCGGTAAACCAGGGCACCCTCAAAGCGTTAGACGTGATGTAAAATGCTGCAAACAGCTTGCATCCACCACGTGATCCCCTGCTTATGCTGATGTTGCGTTGCTGCCAGACTGCATTGCTCATAAGGCTTCAGCACATGGACCCAAGGCCTAGCGATCGTAAAGGTTAATATTCATCTTCCCCTGTTTCCCCAACCATTCACACTTCATGCTGCATGCTGTGAGCCTCTGGCTTTTGACAGCTCGTTTCAATTGTCTATTTCACATGCAGCTGCCGTTGCAAACACAAGCATACTGAGCATTGTCCTACCAGCCATGCCTGCAAGAAGCCAGCGTGCACTTGCAGAGGGTTCCATAGCCCTTGGGTCTGCAATTGTGACCACCCCTGGGCCAGCCACCAGCAGATCTTGGTTGTCAGACAGGTAAGATATCTGCAGGCTGGCCTGGCAGGCACGTGCAGTTATAGTAGCACTGCCTGATAGCATACCACATGCTGCATTTCAGAATGGCTTGTGAAACCTGGCCGTATCGGCTTGTGCTGTGAGTGAAAGCTTTCCTGCCGGAGTATCTGACAGCCCAAGAAAGGTAAAGCATCAGCCCAGCACTCCACGGCATGCCCTCAGGGGCCACGATGCAATCGCCGGCAGCTGAGACGGTACATAAGATATCATCCATAGGCTCAGTCAACATGAAGTGTACATTGGCCATTGTACTGCCATACTGTCTCAATGTGCTGTGCTAGCGCCAATTTGTGCAGGTGATGCAGCTCAGCGACATGATTGCGCAGGAGCATCAGGTAGCCAAACAGCAACAACAGCAACAGAACGGTACCGGGCAGGAGCAGTTAAGCCACACTGGTCCACAAGCTGCAGCAGCAAGTGCGTCACCACGATCCTCGGCAGATGTGCTGAAGCAGGAACAAGCGCTGCTGCTGGGAGGTCCACATGGCATCCCTTGTGGTGTGAGTCCCTCTGCGGCAGCACCTGCTGATCAGGCAACCAGCAGGCAGAGAACGAGCGGCCTGACACAGCTGAAAGCCAGCAGAACGAAGCAGCAGCTAAGCAAGCAGCAGCAGGAAGGAGATTCAATGCTATCAGTAGCAAGTGTGTCAAGGGCAGAGGGTGCATCCACTGCCAGTGGCATTGTGTTGATGAAAGGTGACCTGGACTGCGACGTGAACAGATGGGACTTGCTACAACGAGGAAGTTGAAGCTGTAGCAATGGAGGGTACAACAAGGAGGCTGTCGGTTGAATGGAAGCTCCCATGGGCAGCAGGGTACTGTAATATGCTCTTCATGAGGCGGACTTATAAGTCATGCCATGTGTTGTTTACTGCCAGACTTTGCCAGAGTCTGCATGTTTGTCAAATGCACGCGCACATGGTTTTAGGGATGTGAACATACTGCTCCATCGGAACAGTACGGCTTGAACTTAAAGTATGGAACACTGACAGCTGTGCAGGGCCTACTGACAGGCTGGGCTCACGCCAGAGGCGAAGTAGAATGATCAGGGGGTGATGTGTACTTTCAAGGCATCAGGGCACGGGTTCTGTCAATAGACCAGCTACGTTTCATGATGCATAATTCATAGAGCAAAGAGTTCAATGTAACTTTGACATCTTCAATGCATTAGGGCGAAAATCCGTAAGCAAAAAGTCTGTGACTGCTGTAATGAATAAGGTAGCCATAAGGAACTCCAATGCAGTGCTTCTGCAGCGTACTGGCGCTCAGAACAAATTCAGCTTGACCCCTGATAACTATGCACTAGATTATTGGGGCCTTGTTGTGGTCAGATTTGTCCGTAGTCAACCGGTTGGATGGTCAAGGTGTAACCTTCTGATAAAATGGGACCAGATCCACCTGCACGGCGTTTCCTGTTTCACTCAGGACAAATTCCACCACAAAGCTGACACGTTGATTTGCACAAAGTAACTTACCAAGCGTCCGGGTGGTTGCAACGTGAGTATCATTTCAGTTGGCACAGGCCGCTCATCGCACAAGCTCGTATTGCAGCCAAAACACAACCAGATCAACAGGTTACACTATGCTGTGACAAGTGCGACCAGTAAGGCATTCGGCGCTGCTCTTGTCCAACTGTTGGACAGTCCAACAGTTGTAAACAGCACTTGCCCGGCAGTGGCAGTGAACAGCACTCATTCAAATTGTAGTGTTGTGTATGACATTGCAAGTGTTTGCAGATAAGGTGGTGATGGACGCTCAAGGAACACCACGAAGCCTGATGGCTGGGACTGCTGGTGTCGAACCTCTGTGTGTCCTGCTGTGGGAAGTGTTCAAGTGGCTTGTGGCCTGGATATTGCAGCTCTACTTATGGCCGTTCAAGATACTTCTCCGAGCAGCAGGCTTGCAAAACCAGGCGGCTACTGTCACAGGATCAGCATTCCTTACAGGCTGCGACACTGGGATAGGCAGGGCTTTGGCTCTATTCCTGGCAGACAAGGTATAAATAGGCCTTGCATACACAGAAGCTGTGTGCGCACAAACGCTGTTTCTGTTTATATCTGTATGTATGTTAACACCCATTTGGGTTGCCAATGCAGGGTTGGGATGTGTTTGCTGGTGTGTTATTGCCTGAGAGCCAAGCTGAGCTGTCCCGCATGTCCACTTCTATTACACCATTGTTGGTCGATGTCACAGAGTAAGTCCTTGGCACAGAGCACAGCCTGCACATTGATGGCTGCAGCAGTCATTTTACAATACCAATTATACCATATCATACCATACCACCTGGCCCCCGAGGGGCAAAATCAACCAAACCCCAACTTGACCGTCCAGCCCTGGATCCTCTTGAAGTTGTGAGTTGATTGTCTGAACTCATGTTGCAATGGTAGCGTACTGCAAGCACTGACCAGCATCCTCCAACACACACAATTGACACCTCAACTCGTGGCATCAGAACTTTACCGCAACTCATCTACAGCGCTTCAACCAACAGCATTCTGTGAGTAACCTGCAGCTGCAGTGACAAATTCTTCAGCTTGCAGCTCGATACATGTTCTGCTGAAAGCTGTGCAATGCATTACATGTTGGACCTTTGATGCCTTTGGCCACCCTGTCACATTGCTGTTGGTGATACACCTGTTGCTGCCTTCTGCCACTTGCAGTGAAAACAGCATCATGCAGGCAGCTGAACAGGTGTCAGCAGCTGTCGGTGATGACGGGCTGCAGCTGCTGGTGAACAATGCAGGCATTGCTCATATGCAACCAGTGGAGTGCTGCGACCTGCAGCTGTTCAAGTAGGTTGCTGACCGCGTCCTGGCACTTACCCCATACAAGGTTGGGGCGCTGCTATAGCGCCTGACCTCGCTGTATGAGGCTTTCTGTCGGCGTGCTTTGACCAGCTGCACAAGATGATGCAGTAACCAGCCACCAGCTTCATGCTGCCAGTCTCACAGTGCTCTGGGAAACAGCCCTCCATGCTCACCAGCTGTCTCCTGCTTTGTGCTGCTCTGCTTGTAGGAAGGTGCTTGATGTGAATGTGACAGGTGTGTTGGCAACCAGTCAGGCCTTCATACCACTGCTCAGGAGAGGCCAGCAGAAGGGGCGCATCATCAACATGGGCTCAGTGGTGAGTTGCATGCACTGGATTTCATGTGAGCAATGGCCTGTATGAGGGGCGAAACTCTATCAGCTGCTAGAGCCTCTATGCTAGAACACTCAACATGACATCCAGCAAATAGCTCACCACATTGAGGCTTGCAGAACACCAGCCAGTCATGACTTGGATGGAAGCAGTCCAAAGAAGTCTCTGATGCCAGGCGGGATGATCAGCGCAGGTTCTTCATCATGTGATGCAAGCTAAGTAGTGCCTTGGCTCGCTGTCCACTGTGCGCTGGTCCTGTGATTGCTGACAAGTTGCTGCTGCCCTGCTAGTTGCTGTACAGTCTGGTCACCTGCCTGGGGCGTTCTGGGGCCCCTACAGCACCAGCAAACATGCACTAGAGGGGCTCACGGACTGCATGAGGTGCGAGGCACTGTTGTGTGCCATATACTGCAGCAGCACCTGCTCAAACAGCTATTGGTCTTACAAAACAGTAAGATGCTGGCTGCCCTTGATATTGTGGTTCAAAAATATGCTGTGACTGGAGTGGCATTTCAAGCCTGCAGGAGAGGAATAGAGAACAAAAGAGGTGCTGAAACAGATTGTTTGCAGGATTAGCAGGATACTATAGTGCATCTGTTCCCCACATCTGCAGGTCTGAGTTGGAGAGCCAAGGCATGAAAGTTGTGCTGATCAAGCCTGGACCCATCAAGACCCCAATATGGCCCAGCAAGGAGTTGGCTCGTGCACGGGCCATTGAACGGCTCAATACAGATGAAGCAAGGAGAATCTATGGCAAGATGTTCTCAGCAGTGAGTTGGACACTTGCCAAGTTCCTGGACAGCTTGCATATAAAGAGATTAAGCATGTGTTATGGGTGTACCCGCTTGTCGCTGAACGCTGGCCGAAACAGACGCCAAAGCTATGCACACTGCCAGCAACATGTCTTGGCAGTGCCACTACAGCCAGATAAGCCAGCATAGCCTGTGAGGCGTGTGTTCGTTGACATGCTTTGCGTAGTACGGTCTTTTCAGCAGCACCTAGCAGCAAAGCCTAGATGGGCCCGGGACGCTGATTGCATCACTCCTTATCAACAGGGCATATTGTGAGACGCTGCTGTATGTCTGCAATGTTGTGCCCACAGGCAGTGTATGAGACTGCAAAAGCGGGCCTGGCAGCTGTTCCCGTCTCCGAGGTGGTGTTGGTCATCTACCAAGCAGCCACGTGCAGTGACCCCAAGCACAGGTACCTGGTGGGGCCAAGCACCACAATCATGTACTGGTTACGGCGACTGCTACCTGATGAGTTGTTTAGTACTGTCATGACGAAGCTGATGACCCGGGAGTATATCAGGACGGCTTCTGACATGTCAAAAGCACTGGATGCTAAACCTTAGGCTGATAGTTAGGCCACGGCGACTAAAGTCCTGGCTGTTTCCCATGGGCCGCCTGGCAAGAAAAGGTAACTATAGCCATAGCATACCCTACCATACAACCTGGCCCTACCAAGTTGAGCAGACTAATATTATCATTTGTTAAACAATTCCGGAAGAGCCAGGCACACCACACTATTGTGTTCTGCTTGATCCAAACAATGCAGAGAAGGACTATGAATCCCTGTGCAGTGGTCATCATTCCTACCACAGTATCACAGTATTGGTTATCACAGTATGGTTCACCACAAATGGCACTGAAGCATGGAGCACATTCAATATGGCACACTTGGTCACCAGTTACATGCTCACCAAACAGCCCCACAAACGCACCAAATAGCCCTCAAGCAACCTTGTGCTCCTTCACAGCTAGGTATGGTTATCTGCTGAAATGGCTGGCACAATAAATTGCTTGCGTGGCTCAATTTCCAGGAGACTGGACACTACGAGACAGCTCAGTTTCCCAAAGGAACAGCAGCACCCACAGCCTCCCGCTGCAGGCCTGCATCTGCCCGTACACTCTCACCGCCACTACTGGTGCTTGCTGTTCCTGCTGTTGCTGCTACCACTGCTCGCCGCCGCTGGACCTCCAGATGCAACAGCAGCGCCGACACGTCTGCAGGACTGACGCCGCCGATCCTGCTGGCCTGCCCAATGTCTTGCGGCTTGAATTTGCTCAGCTTCTCCCTGGCCTCTAGTGAGAGCGTTGAGATGGCGTTGTAGTCTGTAGTTTCTGGAATCTTCTTACTGGCCTTGGCTGCCAACTGCTGCAACTGCTTTTCCTGCCTGTTAATGAAGCCTGCATACTTAATGTCTATCTCTGCACACTCTGCTTCAGCAGTGGTGACCCCTGAGCCTAATTCAGGGCCATAACCATGCTGTACCAGTATAGGATGGTGTATGTGCGGCCTGCGCAGCAACTCCTCAAGAGTTTGTGACCGCTGTAGTGCTTGGCCACTGGCTGCTGACACTGCTGCTGCGAGTTCACTGGTTTCTGGCACCCGTGTAGCTGCGAGGCGAGCCTTCTCTGCCTCAATGCGTGCCTGTTTCTGTTGGAAGGATGTCCAGCGTTCCTCTGTGATGAGGCCCACTTCTCTGCCTAGGGGTGTGAGGCGCCTGTCTGCATTGTCTGCCCGCAACAACAGCCGATACTCGCTCCTGCATCGACGTACCAACAGCAGCAGCAGCAGCACAAAGTGAACAGAAGCCTGAAGCATTCCACTGAGATTCAGGCAATAGGTTAATACATGCCTGCCATGCTGACGCAAGAGCACGAGCACCTGCACAACCAGCATATTGCTTGGCAGCAAAAGGGCGAATGATGCTTGCCCTCAGCCTCCCACATCAGCAGTGATGCAGGCGAC
Source organism: Coelastrella sp. MACC-549 (assembly GCA_018290735.1). Lineage (NCBI taxonomy): Eukaryota > Viridiplantae > Chlorophyta > Chlorophyceae > Sphaeropleales > Scenedesmaceae > Coelastrella > Coelastrella sp. MACC-549. Next base: position 21,764 of record JABEVS010000441.1, read on the forward strand.
AACTTTTACACAAGCCACACCATTGATCTGTATGTCGCCCCGCACCTGCTGGTGAGCACCCTGTAAGGCTCCCTGAGGTCCTTTGTCACCAGGTCATCCATGAGTGTGCCCATGTAGCTGCTTTCACGGGGCAGGGTGATGGGGGGCAGCTGCTGGACACGACGAGCAGCATTCAACCCCGCCAAAAGCCCTTGAGCAGCTGCCTCCTCATAACCTGGCCAGGTTCATGGACGAAGCAATTGCAGCAGAGCAAAGAGTAAGAATCACCACGTCACCGGCAGCTGATGGTTGACAAGTGAGTGTATGAGTTCAGTGGAAGCTTTGGACTACTGTGGATCTGCTGCAGTCGTGCCAGCCGGGAGCTCCTTGCAACTAGCAGGTAGTGAGAATGCCAGTGCTGCAGTGTGGGATCCAGCAGTGCATCACGAGGTTCACTCGAGCATGCAAGTTCATACACGCACGCATGAGATGTTTCATAGACATAGGCTCCTTGAGAGTTGTCCTCACCTGTTGTGCCATTCAACTGGCCACTGAAGAACAGCCCCCTGAACCTCTTTGTCTCCAAACTGGCATGACACTGGTGTGCCGGCAGGTAGTCGTACTCAACGGCATAAGCAGGCCGCAGCATGGAGCAGTTCTCCAGGCCTGGCAATGAGCGCAGCAGAGCCAGCTGCAGCCGCTCTGGAAGACCAGTGCTGAAACCCTGCAAGACACAACACACAACAGGTTAACATAGTTGCGTACAGTTTACAGTTTCTACGCTGTCGTCCACCTCCTTCCAGCACAGGACGCGTATTTTACGTCTCAGAGAAAACCTGGTACGGCCGAGCCAAAGCCCTTGGGCAGTGACCGGTGCTCCCATCCAGGCACTGGGCGAGTGTTGTTCTCAAGGCACTGGACATGCCCTTCCCTAATGGAGTTTTCTAAAGCTATACTATATATGTGTGACAAAGTGAGAGCGCCAGGAAATTCTTAACATTTTTGAGACTCCTTGAGCCGCAATGCAGGTGTTGTGCGACGGCTGAAATGGCCACAGGCATCTGGAGGGCAGTGCACACCGGCACAGACGCCTGCAAGAAGATGAAAACAGTACAGCAACATACACGGGGATGCGTCCAGGGGGCCTTCAGGGTCATCTCACCTGAACATATAGCTCTGGCGTGTTCCTTCCCTCTGGCTCAAGGAATATCTGGTGAGACTCCTTATCAGCAAACCTCACAATCTTGTCCTCAATGGATGGACAGTACCTGCATATCAATATCCCCAGCAGCAATGGTACAACTTGAGTTTCTTGGCTGTAGAGGACAAAGCACACTGCTGAAGCAGTAGACAGTAGACCTAGACTGTTGCGCAAGTCTAACTGGCTTGTACTACTGCATACCTTCCACCCTTTTCACTCTGTGGCATTTGGCCGGCTACAGCCAGCACTGTCAACTACAGCTCCAGTGACAAGCAGCCATGGGCAATGGGCAGTGCTCCCTCACCTTGGTCCTGATGCGTCCACCCAGCCCCCGTACACCGGTGTCTCGTGCAGGTTGTCCCTGATGATCTTGTGTGTGTCAGCAGTGGTGTGTGTGAGGTAGCAGCTCATCTGAGGGCGGGGGATGTGGACTGACGGGTCAAAACTGAACCAGCGCAGGTCATCATCACCTGAGGCGAATCATGAAGAAGGGAAGATGATGAAAAAGTAACTTGGGTTGGGACAAATACTTGCTCTTGATGAATACACACAATGTATGTCTTCCATCTTGAAAATTGATAAAGGCTTTGTTTGTAAACAGCTAAAGCAGCTTTGAACTTCAGAAACTTGGCGGCGAAAGTCGCTTTGAAATTCAGGCTGTGTTAGCTGTTCACAAACTAAGCTTTCATCACTTCAAGCGCTTTATTACGTTTGTGGCAAAACCCCCTTCACTCAGAAAACGCATCATGTAATTTTTGAGTTGGCCCGTAAGTGACCAGTCCAGATTACTCGACTCATCACAACTATTGACTGAAAATGGCAGATAGGAAAACCTTCTAAGAGCATGGGGATATTGCACTTGCGATGTAAAAACTGGTATTTGATTGGAATTTTGGCCGCTGCAAAGTGACAAATGCAATGATGAGCATCAGCTTAACCACAGCTTAATTGCGCCACCATTGGCGAGGTGTTGCTGGAGTGTTTGCAGGATACTTGTGCATGGGGCAGCAAGCACCCAGGAATATTCATGCCACATGGCGTCCTACCTGGCTGTTCTTCCAAGCCGCTGAAGTTCACGGTGCGCGAGTCCACTCTTGCTGGTGTACCAGTCTTCAGGCGGTCAGTCTCAAAGCCCAGCCCCACTAGGGCCTCAGTCAGCCCTACATACACAGTGCCCCTTGTGTTGGCAGGATTGCTGGCAGCATTATCGCTCCATGCAACAGAAATCATGCCAGCAGAATTGCTGTGCTGCTGGCACTGCTAGCAAGCATGCTGGAAACTGAACCGCCTAACATGATAAGATCTGCTGCTGTGCTGTGCTTGCAGTAAGCTGCCAACACTCCCAAACTCCCACCTGTGCTTGGAGCCTCTCCAGCTCTCCCTGCTGCCATGCTGGCCCTGCCCACCCAGATCTTTCCATTCATGAATGTTCCTGTCGTCAGCACAACAGCCTTTGCAGCAAAATCCATCCCAAAGAAGCTGCTGACACCGCGGACTTCGTCATTTGGGCCAATGTCCACACCGGTGACCATCGCTTCACGGATGGACAGGTTGGGGGTGGCCTCCAGCACACGCCGCATCTCAGCAGCATACTCCAGCTTGTCTGTTTGTGCCCTGAGAGCCCACACGGCTGGACCCTGGCGGCAGATGGTGACAAAAGGTGTTGGAAGAATGTGTTTAGGAGTAACATGAGTGTGTCGTACGTCAAGCAGTATATGTGAAGCTGAAACAGAGGGTTGTGAGACAGAAATCTTCCACACCTATTGAGAATGCAGTCCCCAAGTTGATAAAGCGCATGGGGGGCATCTCAGCATGGTTGAAGCTGCACACAACTGTTGCAAGAGTGACACATCCACTACATCAACAACAAGTGCAACCTGTGTAAAGCTAGCTTCACCCTAACTGATGATCAACATATAAGCAATGTGGCATGCAAGCGGAATCTGCCAAAGCAGGTCAACCTGTGATGCATATGCTGTTGTTGACAGCTGCTTGCCGACAATGCAGGGGATATGGCCACGCCAGTACCACGAATGCAGTTTTTTAGAAAGCTGCTGCTTACCTTTGACCTGTTGAGGACACGCTTCTGCAGATAACACCTGTCAGCCATCTTGCCTATCTCACCACCGAGGGCATCTACCTCATGCACCAGCTGGGACTTTGCAGGACCACCAACAGCAGGGTTGCAGGGCTGCCAGGCGATCCTGTCCAGGTTCAGAGTCAGCAGCAGCGTCCTGCAGCCCATGCGGGCTGCTGCCAGTGCTGCTTCACAGCCAGCATGCCCAGCACCTACTACAATGACATCATAAGTATCCTCTGGTGCATACTGTGGGGCACTGCTGACACTAAAGGTTGTAGAGTTGGCTGCACTACTGCTGAAACTTGCTGAATGTTGCTTGTGAGCAGCCTGCAACCGTACAGGAGAGGATATGATGTATGCTCAGATGGAAGAAGTGTGCATGACAACAGCACCCTATGACATGCTGACCTAGGCAGGGGGTGCTGCTGCAGTGGGTGATGCTGCAGGACGCTGCTGGACACACCAGCTAACGCCGTATAGGTAGCAGGGGTGGTGTCACTTTTGGGTAACAGAATGCTGTGTCACATCAGACGCCGCCTGGGGAGCATTGTTGGCATCTCTCTTGTGCTCAAACAGCAATCTGCACTTTGCTGCGGGACCCATATGCGACAGACATGGTCTGATGGCAATACGCAAACTTTCAGCACAAGCATAGGTGGTTCTTGGCCACGCATTCATCAAAACTGGCAAAGCTGCAGCCCTTGGTGACCAACTGTCCCGGCAGTCCCTGATGCTGTTGTCACATTTGGCGGAGCATGGGGTTCTGCTTACCGTGTCATTTGACACCACAGACATTCTTCTTCTGTCTGTCATACATCTGTTGCTTGTGCTAGCCACCCCTCCTCGGCATGGGATCGGCAGCACGGGCTGCGAGGCGCTGTGACCACCAGCCCTAGAAAGCTGCCAGTCGCTACAAGCCCTGTTGCAAAGTTGCATTGCAGTAAAAAGAGTGTTTTGCACAAGTTGACACCGCGAGGTGCACGCCTGGGAGAAGAACCGAGTGCGCCCTCCCGAGAGGCAACGGGCAATCAGCATTACACGGCTGCGATGGCCCGTGTATGTCAGGCAACTGATAAGACTGAGAACGCATGCAATGCGGCAACGTTATCCGTACAAGCCTGCTGGGACGACAGTTATTTAAATAACAATGCATGAACAGTAGCCAGGGCGATGCTTTTGCGCCATCTGGGCAGATACAGCGCAGTTTGGTACTGTTCACATGCATGTCATGCTCATGCGGGACTTCCCAAAGAAGACTCGTGTTGCCCCTTGACTGCCTGTATCTCAAGCTACGATTGATCACGCTTGAGTGGTAGAGTGTTTGATCTACTGCGTAGTGGTTGTGATGTGAGTCGACGTGGCTGTTGTGTACGGAATGCTCATTTGGCACCAGACCACGTGCATCTTGGCGGGCACTTGCTTTTTGCCATCCAGGCAGCATAATCGTCTGCAGTCTTGGTTCTAACCTTTGATATCATGTCTGATGATTTGTATGATGAGGATTTTGAGGACTATGCTGAGGATTTTGAGGCAAGTTGGAACGATACAGTTGATTGCTGTAGTGTATATCTGGGTCAGATCACAACAGATTCAAGGATAGAAGAATGCCACATTCGTAGCATATTGCACCCTAAACTCTGACGCGCTATTGCCTATGGGCTGATCAGCAGATGGGCTGTTTGATGCCCTGCTGGAGTGACCTGTCTGTGTCTGCCGCACACATCTGTGCAACCTGCACATGTCACGTACAGAGCGACAGCGGACTTGAGGCGCCCGATCAGCCACCAGAAGCGGGTGCGAGTAACGAAAGCGCATCATATGATGCCTGGCCAAGCCTCTCCGCGGCTGCAGCAGTGAAGCAAAAGCCTAGGGTAGCAACTTTCACCAGGTCGTTGATAACAACTGGTATGTTCAGGCTGAGATCTGAGACATCTACTTTCTCTGCTTCTCTTACCTACAGCATACATACCTGCTCACCATTGTGAACCTATTCATCATCCTCACCTGCATGATGAGCATCCACAACTGCAGCAAACATGCCAGATTAGACCCTGGCAACTCAGCCGGTGCCAATTGCATACAACACACGTGCAAACCGTTGTTAGCAACAACCAGCCGCTGTTCATGGACCTGCCCTGCAGTATCTCCTGTGAGTGCTTGTGAGTTGATTTCAGATGGCATCTCTTACACCTTCAGCCCAGCACCACCACCCCTGACGGACAGTCAGCGCAGCAGAGCCTCCAGGACCCTCGCTCGCTCACTGCAGCACCAGCTATGCATAAAGCTCACGCAGTTGCCGGTGTATGATCTGCTGGTCCTGCCGCCAATCAGCCGTTATCAGCAGCTGATCCTGGGTGTTGGTGGATATGCCAGCAGCCGTGCAGCAGCCAGTCAGACCAGGCAGCTTGAGCAGGACTTGCAGGAGCAGGATGTACAAACAGAGGAGGTGAGACACCTGCAGGGCACAGGGATCATCGCCTGAGTCATTACGTGAAATATCACTGCAACCTGTGCTCGCTGCTGCTGCTGTATGGTGCTTTCTTTCTTCAGGCAAAGAGTGTGTTGGTTGCAGCAGGTGTTGTTGGGTGTGTAGGTGGGCTCCCGCCTGCTCCAGTCAGGCTGTGCAAGCAGCAGTGTGATACCTTGAGAACCAGAACATACTTTATGCTAAGGGCAGGAGTGCAATACAACATGCAACTTTGCTGGCACTGGCCCATGAAACATGCATGTGCTGGATGCGTTGCATACAGGTGGAGTTGCAAGACAGCAGCTGTCAGATGCCAGATGGAGCAATTTCCTACACGAGCAAGGGACAACTGCATCCGTCCTCCAAGTCCACCACTAGCAGTGATTGCTCCTTGTCAGCAGCATCCCATACCAAGTCAAGCGCTGCTATTGCAGCTGCCAGGCTCCTGGAGTACGATGCAGGCTTGTCAGAATTTATGGAATGGGCCGTGCCAGAACTGATGCTCGAGATTGACAGAGCAACAACAGCAGCAGAAGAAGCAGAACAAGGCGGAGAAGCAAACGGACGACAGTGTTTAAGCTTTGAACCCATCACTGTAGTTGAAAGAAATAGTGGTAGGGATCATGGTGCTCAGAAAACCCAGAAGCAGTTGGTAATTGGACAAGCATTGCTGCAGTGCAACAGCTTGCTAGCTGGCCGGACAGTCCTGGATGTTGCTTGTCCCACAACTCCTGCCATTGCTGACGCTGCTGCTGCAGCTATCAGTGCTGCTGTTTTAGCAGCAGTCAGCAGTCATCTGCTGCTGTGCTGCCTCAGCTCAGCAGCCATGTCAGCAGAAGCAGCATTGAAGGAACATGACCTGCCAGGCTTGGGCTGCTTATGCGTGTGGGACTTGATGCAGCAACAACAACAGCCCTTAACAACAACAGCAGCAGCAACTGCAGCAGCAGCGTGTCCAGTGCAACTTCTTGTGTGTGAGGGCCGGCCCAGCTGCTGTTGTTGGGGTACTGGAGCTGGGAGCCATCTGGTGTTTGCAGGTCAGTTGCACAGGGTGCAGTATGTTGTGCTGCATTCCTGCACCTGGTCAGCTGCTCTTGTAAATTGGTGGGCCATACCAGTGTGGACAGAACGTTTGCAGGTACTACCTCAAGCACGTTTATAATTGTTCGTACCACCGATGTATGCTCAATGTGACCAGCTGTGCCACCTGCCATCTCACCTTGCAGGTATGCTGGAAGGGTATGTCTGTTGCTGGGACCTCTCTGAACCCATCAGCAGCCACATGCAGCAGCAGCAGATAGACCAGAGCATGAAGCAGCAGCAGCAGCACTGTTTATTTGGCCCCAGACGGCCCTCATACACTACTCACACACTGCTGCCACTCCTGGATGAGGCCTTGAGCAGCAACAGCCCCTCAGCACCAGCAGTCCTTGACACTGTAGACAGCATAGTGGCAGTAGCAGTGAAGCCACCTTCTGCTGGCAGCTTGCAGGGTGGAGCTGCTGCGGGCGGCGCTGTGTGTCAGCTGATCAGCTTGAGCAGCGCAGGCAACATCGTGTTATACAGTGTCATGGCTGGCTCTGCCAGCACCGCCATGGCTGCAGCTGATCTGGGAACACGAGCTGGTGAGCCGCTGTCTCTCTTGTGCCTTGAATCTACTAGGTATCAAGCAGTGTGGGGTACTCTGCATACCAAGCTGATCCTGGGTCAGCAGGCGTCCTCTGGCCTACTGCACTTAAAGCTCCTCATGAATATGACAAAGGTGATACAAGCCCTGCTAAGCAGCAAGTGTTGGCAGTACAGCAACTGCACAGACCCACACTGTTGCAGAATGGGTGCCTGTGTGAATGATGCCTGTTTGTTCTCACAGGCAGCTGTGTGTGGTTGGTGAAGATTGTTGAGGCTCTACCGCTGGGAATGGACGCAGCAAAGCCACCACACCTCAGAACACCCCCAACAGCAGCAGCAACGTATGCAGCATCCCTGGCACAGCTTCCAGGACAGGGGCAGCAGGTCCTGGTAGGAACATACGCAGGTGTGATCCTCAAGGGAGCGTGTTTGGGCACCCCCGCACCACCCAGAGAGTATGTAGCAGCAGAGTGGGACGTATCAGCGCTCAAGGCACAGCAGAGCCTCCTAAGCAACTTCAGCAGCAGCAGCAACAAGGTGGGCTTGGACACTGCGGCAGTTGCAGACACATGCTGTTGCAGACACAGCTGGTTGGGCAGTGTGGTGAGTCTGAGTGTGTGTCCCAGGGTTGTTGATGCCTGGCTGGCGGGGTTCAGCAGTGGAGGTGTGGCGCTCTTCAGCAGCAGCAGGTCCAGGCCAGTGCTGGTGTGGCAACAACTCAGCAGCTCAGCAGTGGTGGCTGTGAGGTGAGACGACTGCTGTCCTTGATAGAAACTGCTCCCCAGGTGGTGTCACTGCCAGCTGGCAGCTGGCAAAGCACAAAACAAGTGCTGAGCGAGATCCTTGTGGCAGTTCACCACCTGTGATGCTCCTGTCCTTTCCGGGCAGCATAGTCACTGTGCACTGCTAGTGCTAGTCTAATAAAGAGGTTGTGTTGTTAGTCTGCATTACTGCTGACAATTTGTTTGTAGTTTGTATGTGCACCTGGTAAGACATGTTCTGCTGCTCTGTTTTGCCTGTCACTGCAGGTGGATTCCGATCCGGCCTTGCATGTTTGTTGTGCTGCATGAGGACGGCCAGCTGCTGGCATTTGACCTATTGCACACCAGCAAGCAGCAGTTTGTCATGGCAACACTGCAACGAGTCCCTGCAGCAACACCAGCAGGAAGCCACATGCCTGCAGAAACAGGCAGCGTAAGTCTGCCGTGCAGCATGGAGGTCTTGGTGCACAACAGCTGCAGCACATCTCTTACTTCAACAACGACAGCACGCAGCAGCAAGGACATTCGCATCATGAACAGCAGCAACAGCAGCAGCAGCAATGGCAAGGCTGGTCAACGGCAGTGTGCAACATCAGTCAGAGGGAAGTCTCCTGTCGCAGCTTACTGCTCTTTAGCCGTTGGGTACAGTGATAGCAGCACAGTATTGTACCAGCTTGGGATCGATTGCTGTGATACTCAACAGTTGCAGCAAGAGGAAGAACAGTTACTGCAGATATTGGCTAGCTGACAGAGTAGAAGACAGGATGGCGGCTTGTGGCATTGTTGCACTTGACCTCTCCCAGGAGATGAGGCACATGTATGCCCCCATATCTTTATCGTGGCAGTATATAGTATGACGGTCAACACACAGATCATCAGACGGTGTCAAACGACTTTTGCTCGAGACAAATATTAATAGTAATGTACATGTCTGAGACACAGCAAGTACTTGTCAAGTGCTTGCCCCAACAGCGCAACAGTGTATCCTTGTAGCGGAACAGTTGCCAGCATGTAGGCAACTCCCTGCCCTGTCTGCCAGCAAAGGCACCTGGCACCTTGTCAGCAACACTGATCAGAAAAAAGCAGCGACATAGGACATCTGTTGTCTACATATCGTGGTACAGCCCTAAGGTTGGCCCTTGTGTCTCAGCATTAACCAACCGTTGAGCTTAAGCTTGAATTCAACCGTGCAACGCTGTGCTTTGAATTAGTAAGGATTGCAGTCCAGCTGGCCAGTCCCCACAGCACAATCCACTGCAACTGGTGGTTCCTAACCAAGGACTACAGCAGGCCCATGTCTGTCTGTGTGATGGACAAGGACCACTTCCTCAGCTCCTTGCCACTACCATTTGTGATTGACTTCATTGCTGCCACTTGCTGCTCTGACGGGGGTGAGGGCACAAGGCCACGCTCATGGTAGTAATACAGCGCATGAGCAGTTTCGACCTGCGGCCATACAAGACAGCCACTGCAATTGTGGAGCAGGTAGCTGGCAGAATCCAGCTGCAAGCAACCAATGGATGCTTTGCTTTATAATAGTGGTACTACCAGTGGCAGAAGCTGTTGCGGCGATCAATAAGTACCGTACAGGACGCTTGTGTTGCAGAGAAGAGAGATGTGTTCAATATCAAGCATGCCTGGGGCATACACCAAGCAGTTGAGGCTTTGGGACAACTTTGGGATAGCACAAGTGACGCACGAAGCATGTCCGTGCTGAGCCAAGCATCCATATGACCAGACACTGAGTCTTACCGCTGTGAACCTTGGCATATGGTATGTGCTGCCTGTTGGATTTGGCACCCTGATGTTGGCAGGTACCCTCCTATTGCTGCTGTCAGCCACCAACACACGGCATGAGCCAAGATCATCACGCTCCAACAGCTTGAAGGATTGTGCCTGCAGCAGGCAAAAAAGCTGGAACCTTTGAAGCAGTCCATCTTGACTTGCATGTGCTGCCGACCTCTTTGACACTCTCATACTGAATCAATATCTTATTGCTCGCATATGTGCATGTCTGCTGTGCTGGACATTCCTTAATCAACGTCCACCCAATTAGTTCTTTGTGGTACTGCAGAGGCTAGCCTGTAAGTCTCTGCCAGGGTGATCACATGTCTGTCTGCTCACCAGGTTGAGGTGCTTGACCTTGAGCTCCCTCCTGTACTGATATGCCGGCCTTCCCCTGGGTGTCCGTGTGATGGTTGTGCCGTAGTCCGTGCGCCAGTAGAGGGTGTTGTAGTCATCAACAGCCAGCAGCACGGGGATGTCAGAGGAGGCAGCAGCAAGCTCCTTCACAAGCTGCAGACAACAGTCCACTGCCAGCTGGCCCTGCAAACAAGCAAACCCAGCACAGCATACCAGAGTCAATGCACTCATGTTCTGATATGTGCTTGTCGAGAGACCAGGCAGAAAAATCTGATGACACCACTACAACGAGCCATCAGATGTGTACATGATATAGCTGCCCCAGGAGGCTCAGAAAACACACGGAGCACATGAAGATCTGGCAGCATTTTCCATGAGAAACAGGCGGTGTCAAATGCTGTTGATGGTTGCAACAGGTTTACCAGCTGCTGTGACATGCATTGCAGACCTGCAAGTGCCCACTGAGTGAAGTTGCAAAGCTTCCTGTGGCTTGAGCACTCACATTATCGTCTGTGCTGAGCCCCGTGTTCACAAGGTCCTGCAAGCTCTCCTTGCCTGAGCTTCCTGCACTCCTACTCCCTCCAACAGCAGCAGCAGCAGCAGCAGGAGGACTGCCCAGAAGGTTCCTGGATTCCTGCAGCCTGAGCTTCAATGCTGCCAGCTGCTTGTTGTGGTTGTCAGACATGCTCTTGAGGACATGCTGCGCTGATATGATGGTGTCGTAGGTGCCATCTGGCCGCTTGTAGAAGAACCCACCTCGAGTGAGGTCTGCTGCTGAGGGAATATACAGCACAAGCCTGCACATGTGAGCAGCAGTAAAGCACACACCGCTTTGAGACACAATGCAAGAGGCAGGATACTGTGGCTAATACCCACAGCACCAGAGCTGCTACTCCTTGCCAATGCAGCATGCCAATGAGCGGTCACAATGGAAAACTGGTGAAACAGCTAGTGGGCTGCAGCGTGCAATAGACTGGTGCACAACTTATTCATCCCAGTCACCAAGCTGTGCCTACACTGCTCACTGACGCAGAACCCCCGTCCCTGTCTGTCTGCCATCCAGCTGTGCATTCCCCAGTGCTGCTGATGCCGGGCAGGTGCTCACCAGTCCCTGTTCCTTGCCCACTCCACCAGCTGCACCACTGTTATGCTTTTGCCTGATCCTGCGGGGCCCTGAATGTGCACACGCTGCCCGCCGCTGCTGCCAAGCACCTGGGCCAGTTCCTGGCTGCTGCGGCGCCACATGAGGCTGCTGCTGCTGGTGCTGGTGAACTCTGCCTGCAGGCCCCGGCAACCCGCCTTGCGCTGGAGCTTGTGAGGGCGAGGCGAGTAGAACGACTGCAGGGAGCAGCATACAGCAGCAGGAGAAAGGCTCGACACAAGACACACGACACACGAGTTCAGCCTTAATCATGATGCTTGAGATGACCTCTGAGTTGATGCTCATAAACTTGCGGCTGCCTGTTGCATCACTGCATGAGGGACAATGCGCTGTGATGTAGGTTGCTTGAACAATAAGGCACTGGTGGCGGGCCAGCCTGTGCAGCCAGCAGCCCTAGTGGTGGCTGATGTGCAAGGCAACCACCTCAATGTCTGCACATGTGGGCGACTGGCAGAACCAGTCATCATTTAAGCAGATGAGGCGTCAGTGGCTGCAATAGTGTTGGACTTGTTACGGCCAGGTGGCTGGCTGCTGCTGAGATGGCTGCCAGCCATTATGTACTACGCTCAGTTACTGCGCATGACCAGAGACGGCTGCTTTGACATCAGCACACCTGATGAAACTGCTGGAATGCTTCTGGTACCCTAGATTTATCAAAATTGTAGTAGAGCCCTATGTGCTGTGTGCCCAACTGCCTGGAGCTGTCTTCACTTATGAGCCTGCGTAGTGAATGAAAGAAGACAGTGTAAATGATGGGACCAGCTGCTGCAGAGGCCGGGGGAGGCAGTTGTGTCATGGGCAGCTGGTTATTGCAGCTCCTAAGTGCCCCTATGTGGTGATAGCTCTGGCAGCAACCTTTCCTGGGACAGCAGCAATCTGCAGCACAATCTTTGTACACGTTTGCTCACGTTGAAAGAAGGCCCTCATGTCCAGCTTGTTGCTGTAAAACTGTTGCCAGTGTTGAATCAGCACCGCTGCCTGTGGCTGTTAATGCCCCTGTATCTGCTTGGGTGGAGTGACTGCTGGTGAGCTGCCTGGTTTGCTGTGTCAGTTGAACGCTCCACGATAGTAATGAGCTGCACTTGCAACAACCAAATCGTTTTACGCACTCTAGGGATTGGTCTTAACAATGCACTGCAGCTGCTACTGTACTGCTTGACACTCAAAGTCTGCGTGAAGGGGTACATGCATCGCGGCGGCAATAGCTGTCATACCTTGCCAAATGCTGCAGTGATACGTGTTGGATATCAGCTGTCACGCCGGCACATGCAGCTATTGCACGCCAGATGCCAGCCATATGGGCTCTTGGTCTGCACAAAGCCGTTGGTAGGCAGCACTTCAGCAGAAGTCGTTTGATGATGTTGTTTCAAATCATGCACTAGACATCACAAGAAGGGCAGATCCTGGTATCAGGTGTGCACAAGTGTTTTGGCTCAGACAGCGCTCATGACTTGTGCCGCTGCAAGAACAGCTTTTGCAACTTGGTTTATGTGAATGTGTGCTTTCTCGGCAGGCTTGCAAGCCGCAGGTGCATGTTACTCTATGTAGAGGAGTGACCAGTGTGTATGGCTTCAACGGGCAGACAGTACAGCAACAACAGAAGCTGTGCGTTCTGGTAAGTTATACTGTGCTTGGATTGTGTCTCGGCTGGGTGACTAACTCCGGGACCGCTGCTGACACTTAATACTGCACATCCTCCTTCATGTAAGGATGTCAATAATCCAGTAAGATATATTGTGTGATTTTTACGGCCTGCCAAGGCGTTTACGTCATTTACATGCTCAGCATAGGCTATATATCTGTACTGGACAGTATGATGCATTTATGCACTCTGTGCAACGTAAGACGACGATGGGTGTGCTATCTACCATCTTATATAGACATATAATGGTGCAGTAGCCAGCATCCTGGCTGGCAGAAGCCAAATGCCACCCCTCAAACCACCTGGGCTTGCAGCTGATAATCAACAGTCAGCAGCACCCCCATACACATCAACAGCCCAACTTGCTGCAGCAAGTAGAAGCAAAACAGTTGCATTTAGTGACAGCCGCACTGGTACATGCGTCAAGGTATGCGTACAAGGAATTGCACTTGGAGACGGTGTTGCTGAGGATGATTGTTCGATGTTGTCAGGCTGGACAGAGGAACCCAGTGTGGTGAGTAATGCTTTTGGAAGTTTCCTCACAATTTCGTCACGTTTGATTTTACAGTTGAATAAGTTGGCAGGCATGCTACAAGGTGGCTGCAGAGCAATCCGAGCACCTACTGAAGCCATGGTCCTCTTGCCACCTGCTGGGCATATCTGTTGCCCATGCATGGTGTGGTACTAATGTGCTGCCAGACTCAACAGCAGCATCAGCAGATCAAGCGTGGAATGGCCATTCTCAACGTTGTTTGTGATGGTTGCTTGTTTGTTGTGACTGTAATCACCTTGTTCATTGCAGCCTGAGAGTGCCACCAAGGCGTCAGCAAAGCTCTCAACATACAAACCTGCAACCAAGCTGGAGGCCCCCAGCAACTCATCAGGCAGCAACAAAGGCCTTCTCAGCAGCAACAGCAGCAGCAAGTTGATAGGGTCAACTGGCAGGCAACGCTGTCCTGCTGGTACTACACCTGGCAGCTGCAAAAACAGCAGCAACACCTCACAAACATTCAGCAAGAGGAACAGCAGCAGACCCCAAGGGTTGCCTGTCGGTGTTGCTGGCAGCACTTACCAAGCCAGAGCTGAACAGCAGCAGCGGCAGCAGCATGTCAGGCAGCAGCAGCAGCAGTTGGGTCCGGGAGGGGAGGAGGAAACTGCTGATGACACAACAGCAGCAGAACACTACAGACCTCCTGCTGCTGGGCATGAGAAGGTGTCTCATACAGACTCAGACACACAGTGTTCAGCAGCAGCAGATGTACAGGTGTGCAGTGAACATAAGCAAGAGCAGGCGACAGGTTGCAGTGATGCAAGTGGCAGCACAACCCAACACCAGCAACAGCAACAGGAGGTACAGCAGCAGCCCACAAGTAGTGATGCTTTGATGCAAGGTATACTTAACAGGCTAGCTGTTGGTGGTGGTGGCAGCATCACCAGCAGTGGCAGCAGCAAAGCACTCAGGCCAACCCTGTCTTTTGGTGCTGTCAGCTGCCCTACAGCCATTGACTCCAGCCCTTGTCTACAGGAGCAAGAGTGGCAGCAGCAGCAGCAAGCGTACACTGGCAGCTGCATACCTGCAAGTGCCAGTGCACTGAATATGGACCAGCAGCAAGTCAGCACTGCCTGCTGGAGCCCGGCGCCTAGAGGAACTTTGCAGCTGGGCAGTACCATCAGAAGGTGCCAGGCACATGCTGCCGCTGCAGCGGCTACCAGCCCTGTGACAGCAGCAGCAGCCACACAGTCGTGCACTGCTGCCCAACATAGTCAGCAGCTATCAGCAGCAGTTGTGGATGGCTTGGAGCAGCAAGTGCTAGGCGTGATTGCAGCAGGCACTAGCAGCAGTACCATTGCTGCGAGTGCTGGTAACAGCAACGGACCTTTGTTGACTGCTCAGAATGCTGGGTGGGGTGATGCGGAAGATAGTACCAACCATGCTGCAAACAACAATACCAAGGGTGCTCTGCACAGCAGCATTGCTGCTCTCCAGCAGAGGCTGTTGCGTATGCAGCCACCTGCTCAACCCACACCTGCAGCAGGACAACGAAGTACTGGGGGTGGCAGCAGCAGCACTACTACTGTAGCTAGATCCCCCCTTCCTGGGGGCTATTCATCAGGCACATGCCACTTAGGCATCAGCGGCAGCAGCTACAGTGCACTTGGCAGCAGCAGCGACAGCAACAGCAGTTTGGGGTGTCGCAGCAGTAAGTTACTCACCCCAGGGCTAGCTGCCAGGGCTCAGATGCTTCTTACTAGGGATTTGACAGCAGTGACACCACGCTCACACCTGGCAAGGATACCTCAAGCTGCTGCTGGTGGAGCCTTGGCACTGGACGTGATCTCAGAAACAGCAGCAGCGGCAGCAAACAACAGCAGCTGCAGGTCTCGGCCCAGCAGTGGAAGCAGGGCTACGGAATCAGCAGTGAGCGCATTGAAGAATCAAATGTTTAATGCCAACAGCTCTACTTGGGGCCGGATTGGCCTACCTCTGAACTGTGGCAGCAATAGCAAGGTGCAGCGGCTGTCAACCAGCAGCACCAGGGCGTCTAGACCAGGCTCAGCAGGAATAACCTGTAGTAAAGCAACAGGAGGTGAGGCTGCTGCATCATGTGCTGGAGCCTTGCATGCCATGTGCCCGGGCCAGGCAGCTCACATGCACCACCTGGTGGCGGCTCACCACATGTCACCAGCAGGCAGATGAAGTGCATGTGCAGACGGCCCCTGCGGCTCTGAGCTCACCGAGACATACAGGCAGTGTGGTCCAATCACTTTCTTGAGGAGTTGAAGTGCTTGGCAGGAAGCTGGTCAGCAGATGTATGATTGTAACCCAATTGTGCCTGCTGAGTTGCACCGCTGAGAATCTTCGACCTGCTGCCTTGCCGTCCTCACTGCTTATGTGCAGTGGAGAAGTTGACACAGAACCCCGGTGATCAGGAATCAGTGACACGGGGTCAACAGCCTGAAGTAGTAAATGAGTTGTTGCAGCTGATCAACCAAACCAGCGTTCTAACCGCGAGCAGTTTAGCAGCAAACACGGACATTACCACAAAATGCTTTACAGGTGCTGGTAGGCCAAAGGCGTATGGGATGGGCAAGGAACCAAGCAGCAGCAGCATAGCCCGGTCGCAAGCTGGTCAACTAGTCTATGGCAACCGTGCTGCCCGTACTGGGCCGCCTACAGCAGCAGCTGCCGCCGCTGCTGCTGCCAGGCGGAATGACTTGCACCTGGTTGGCAAACAGGCAGGGAAAGGGCTCAGCCGGTATAACAGCTGATACACAGCAGCTGCTATGGCCACAGCCACTGACTGTCAGTGCGTTGCTAGTGCTTGCATGACCCAGACATGAGTGCAGCTATGAAGAAGCGGCTTCATTGCGGCCTGGGTTCGGGAGGTCCGTACATTATCACACTGTGACAGCATTCACCCCTGCGGCAGTCGCACCCGGTGTGATGGCATCGCTTGGTTCGCTGGAAGCCTTTCAAGGGTACCAGGAGTAGATCCGTGTCTGGGTAGCCTGCGTGAAACTGGACCCAGTTGCCCGGGCAGCTGAGCAACAACCCCAAAAACTGTCAGTTGGTGCTATACAGCACCGAATATGTGCGGCAGAATACTGTCCAGGTAATGGAAGACCCCGTGTATGACACACTTTGCTGCTGAGCAGCTTTGACGCAAGATATCGGCGCCGTGACAGTTGAGCGCTAGACAGACAGATGCAGAGCAAAGAATGCAGCTGCAACTGACTGTTGCATGATTGCTGACCCATGGGCATTCAGATAGCCATAGTGCTCAGCACAAGGCTCAAGAAACTGGACCTGCCAGGTCACAAAGCGCGTGTTTGCTCTTCAGCAAGCTTGCTGCATTGTTGGTGGCATAGTTGGTGGACGGGCTGGATATTGAGCATTCGCGTCAGCAGACAGGCGAAGAGCTGTCATTGACAGTGTTTCCAGGAGCACTTCTCAAGCATCGTCCGGCCGAGCCCTGGCAGGGCCTGGCTCCGCAGCCAGCCGGCAGCATGTCGCCGTCCCCGTCGCTTAGGCTTGCGGCGATGTTGTTGCATCTGACTTGCTCTCAAGGTCGCACCGAAAGGTTGAACCGAAGAAAATTCCTTTCAAGATAAGCTCACTGCTTTGCGCTGCATGACACAGACTTGATTGCACACTGCATTCGGCTTGAGCTCAGGATGGCTGCAGCTCTTCGCCTGCAGGCGCCAGCTGGTGCCTTTGAAGCACTTCAGCAATTGCATGGCAGCATATGTAACAAGATACAAGGACAAACAACAGCATATGTCTATCGCAATATGCCTCATCCATCACGAAAAGCCAGTGCATATGATGGATATGCACACTGTAGCAGGTAGCTACCTCCAGTGATATTCTGTGTCTTGAAATTTGCAATGCCAAAATCCCAACCTGGGTTGCAAAACCACTTCATACCACCAGTCTTAAAGTTGCTGAGGTCAGGATAAACTTTCATACATGAGCAGTGTTGCATAGCAACACAGCACCTCCTGCTCATCTACTACCTGGACACTGCTGTCATTTATGCGCAGCCAGCGATGCTGAACAAGTTGAGGCGCTGTAGCACTGAAGCCCCTGCTGATGCCTTTGACAATGCTCTCACATTCCTCTGCCTGATAGTTCTGCTGCTGCTGCTTGGGTACAGATATCCTCCTGTACATGATGTAATGTCCTGAAGCCTGGCCAACACCAAGGTGTTGGATTACTGCTGTGCACTGGTACAGCAGCTGTTGCAGTCTGCTGTACGCAGGATTATGCTGCTGCTGTTGGGTACATACAGCATCTTGCTGCTGCATTCCTTCAGCACACTCCCCAGCCTGCTGGTGAGCCAGTGTTTGCCCTGCTGTGCTGCCCTCATGCAGAAGCTGCACCTCTTGATCATCATCTTGCACACCATCAACACGCTGCTTCTGCTGCTGCTGTGCATCTACATGGATGAAGTCTGACAAGCAAAGCTGCATGGGAAACCTCACATGACCCTGTATCTTGCGAAAGTGCCCTCCTGTGTGCACCGATCTCTGCAGTTGCAGCACAAGGACAGGTGGTGCCCGGGCCAGTTGTGTCTGTTTGACCACTGCAGTCCTGCATTTCACCCAGGGCAGGCCGGCTTGCTGCAGCAGCTGCTGGTACTCCAGGGGTGGCAGTGGACTGCTGAGGCTGCTGAGGTGCGCCAGCTGGGCCAACAACTGCTGCTGCTGCAGCTGTGCCTCACAGTCTCTATGCCCAACCACTGGAAGTCCTCTTTGCACTGCGGCAGGGTCACTACTGCCAGCCACGATCTGCTGCTGTCCCTGTTGCTGCTGACGGCAGTGTCTCTGGGTGACTGTGTCGGGGCAACTTGCCTGATGCAATTCATTGTTGCATATGGTCTCGGCTGCTCGTGCTGCTGCCAGTGATGCCCTGATGCTGCACCCCAAGCACTCCACCCCCTGTACCACCTCAGGCTGGCTGTACCCCCTTAGGCAGCAGTCGAGGTCAGCACCTGCTGGCACTGAGAGCTGACCCTGGGCAGTCAGAGAGGCGGGCAGGGGCAGGGGGAGGCAAACAAAGGCAGTCAAGCTACGGGGGAACCTACAAGACACAGCACAGCAGAAGGAGCGGTGATGATTATTTCAGCAGGCTTGAACACAGCAACAAGTTGTTCTGTCACCTCAGTGCATCATTGAGTAAGCGCAACAGTCTTCTGCAATCTGAGAGTCCAGGTTCGGAGCACTCGTCGTGCGAGGTGGGCAGTACCAGGCCTGGCTCACCTGTAGCCACATGCCAGGCAGGTGAGAAGGTCAAGCGTGTGACCAACAACAGGTAGCCTGGTATGCAACAGCGCTTGGTACTCCAACTGCCCTGCTAGCAGGTGCTGCTGCACTTGCTGATGATCTTGCTGCTGGCTAGTGTGTGTGCAGGGACCTGCCCTGCCCAAGTGGCCTGCAGAGCTGTTGCTGCTGCTGCTGCCGCAGTCATCGGGGTGCTTACAGTTCTTACAGCAGTCTCTGTGCTTCATCGATTGATTGATGCCGTACTGCAGCACACAATGAGTGTGCTGCTGTTGCTGTTGCTGGTGTTGCTGTACGTGTGGCCAGTAGATGTGCTGATCAACAGCTCTTGCATCAGCCTGTATGAGCTGCTTCAAACCTGCTGCTTGCAACTGCTGTTGGTCACCACAGGTGCTGCTGCTGTTGCTGCTGCCACTGCTGGTGTACCAGTTGTAACACTTGCGCCCACACAGCAACTCTGTCATCACAGCATCCAGTACTGCCTGCAGGAGCAGGTCACACATCAGATGCCCTGAGGCCCATGACAACCAAGCTTGGCTTGATACACAGCCTGAGTTTAACATGTAGTATAGCAGCGTAGGCAAAGCCTTTGCAGCATATTATGCTGCACCAGCTATACAACATACAACATAATCAGAGACACTGCATGTGCAGGCGTGAGACCACAGCGTTACAGCACTGCAGGGGTCTGCTGCATACAACTGCAACTGCTGCGAAACTCCTCCTGGTGGTGTGCTGTGCTGAGTCACACCTCAAATGCTTCTGCAGCATCATGTTGGAGGCCGCGCTCCAGCATCCCATCAGGAATGAACCAGGACAGCAGTGACAGCAGACCGCTAGCATCAACAGCTGCTGGGGCTCTGGCGCTGCCTGCACTGCTGCTGTTACCATGGGAGTGTAGTGCTGATGCCGTGTACTGTGGCTGTAATGCTGCAAGTATTTCTGCAAGCTGTTGTGTGAGGTGTCCTTGTGCAGCTCTAGCTGTCAGGTACTCCAGGGACAGGTCAGAGTCATCAGGGCCTACACAGACCAAGAAGATAGCAGCCTTTGAGGTGTAATTGCTGTCTGTATTGCCATACATCATAGCAGCTGTGAGTATACCTGGTTGCGGTGGAGAGTGCTAGGTTCCAGAAACTAGTGAGCATGTGGATCAGGCTATCTGCTGCTGGAAGGCGCTGACCTTCAACCAGGAAGCGATAAGCCGCTTGCAGCTTTGAGTAAAATTGTGCAGCGAGTGACGGGCGTGCTTGGCGGCCATCAAGACGCTGTGGCAGCTCTTTCATGGCTTCTGCCAGTGAAATGATGTGATGCACCAGTCTTGGGCTGCTGGCCATGGCTTGCAGACAGGCATTCAGATAGCAGGTGTTGCCAATGTTCCGGATGCCAGCCACTGCCGGCACGGCCTCTGATTTCTCAATTTCCTCAGCCATAAACGAAGCGAAGATTAAATTGAAGCTGTCGGACTCGTCAACGGCTGGCAGGGACCTAACAGCAGACTGCTGTCAGCAGCAGTTGGCTGGAGGCCATCATTGAGAAGCAGCAGGGAGGTACAACGCTGCTACACTCACTTGACAAGAGAAAGAAGTTTAGGGGCAGAAAAGTGTAAGGCTAAAACCTGCACTGGGCCATGACCCAGCTGTTGATTGTCACTTCAAAGACCTCGACAGTCCAATGGCAGTACTGGCACCAGAGCTGCGGAGCCTCCGATCAGACTGAATGTTTTGTGCAGTATACATGAACGTTTGTCTTTGTGGATTTTATCGTAAAAGACGGCGGAGTCACCTGCAGCAGCTTGGAACCTGCACCTTCTTGCCATTCGCGCCAGCTAATTCCTATCCCTGCGCTGTTGCAATATTTGCTTATCAGCAGTGATTTCAGGGTGACTTCAAGTGGCGAACACGCATGAAGTGACCAGCGGGGCTACGGCCAACGAAACAGCAGCAGCAGTATGACAATCAGACGAAAGCTGGGCCGTGATACAGCTCACAGATGGGCTATGCTCAGGTGTGCATAATCACTGCTTCAGTTTTTCTCTGGTGCTTGCTCCTCTGGCACAAGCCTGACGTGCTGCTTGCAATCCTAGGACCATGGTCACCCAGTTGATACAGCATGAGAGAATACAGACAACCCTGCCTAAAGCAAAAGAGCTTCGAAAGGTAGCAGACAGGGTCGTCACATATGCAAAGAAGGTAAACAAGCTGACGCATTATGCAGTTGAGCATTTGCAGCTGCGATCACTTGTTTGCAGGTGTTGCAGTTGCGCAAGAGGCTATTGAACAGTCTGCTGCTATAAATCTAACACACAAGACAGCCACTTCACTGCCTCAACAGCTGTGCTGGCGGACGCAAATTCCTGTTGTAGTTCAATAACCACATTGTGCCTGCAATGTTTGTCCATTGCCCATGACACAGACTGTAGACTGCTACACAGCAGTATGTGCTCAGACGCACAAACCATATGGCACCATCATGACTGCATCGTGTTGACTTCCCTGCATCTTGATATTACTGCACCATGCACTGCAGGGTGACAAGAACAACTTGATCCTAGCTAGTGGCATAGTGCGCACAGAGCGTGAGCTGCACAAGCTGTTCACCACCCTGGCAGAGAGATATGCTGGGCGGGAAGGGGGCTACACACGAGTGGTGCAGATAGGCCGCCGACAACACGACTCAGCACCAATGGCGTTCATAGAGTGAGTGAGCGTGGTAGTCAACAGCATTGCCGCAACCAGCAGACATCAAACTCAGCTGTGGATGTATGCATGGTCCCGGATCAGAGCTGATGGTGAGCTGCAGGTGAATGCCGTGCCTGAAATTCAGAGGCTGGAGCTGGCGACAGTCCTCAGTTTTGGGCAGAATGCTCATGATTGCAGTGTGTGTTGTCACTGCTGTTCTTGGCAGGTATGTTGACCGGCCCGGGGAGCTGCGGCCTGCTAGACCACCTGATGAAGCACTGCTGCCACTCGCAGCACGGGAGGCAGTACGGCAGCAGCCATGGCAGCAACAGCAGCAGCAGCAATAGGGCAGCCTGTGGCAGTGCAGTGGCATTAGCAGACACTCCGGAAAAGATGATGAGCGAATTGGAACAGTCCACCATCAGAAAAGTCCATGCAATAATTCAGAGCGGGGACAAGCACAGCAACACTCTGCTACAATTTCCAGGTACCAGAAGTCTGGCTGCCAGGTGTTGATTTGAAAGAGGTAGAGCCATGCAACATTGGATGAGCTGGCAAATGAACTGACACGCATGGGGGCCACCACCCAGAGGATTGACTCTGCTATGCTGGTGCTGCTGATCCCGCGCCTGAGAGGCGTCTTGCATAAACCATTACTAGGGTTCTCCCGAGTGCTGCTTGTCGCCACCTCATCCAGGGCCAGTAGTGTGCCTGCACCGCGTCTATCCCCCTCTGAAGGTTGGCATAAAAACAGCTGGGTATGAAATCAATGTGAGATGAGCAGGCCAGTGATTGGTGGGAGAAGCATCTCCTGTGCCACACAAAGTAGAATGTCAGTCTTTCTTCACCGGTGCAGCCCGGTGCTGGGCAGGCCATCTGGTTGGATGTGTTTGACTTCAACTGACCGCAGCAGCTGGTTTGGTCAGGGTTGCCAAAAGGCCTGCAACTTGCAGGCCTTGAAGGCATTCCTGCCAGCTAGGCAGCTCACTGCTGCAGGCACCGTGCCAGCTGAACAATCTGGGGTGCAGTTTACAATTGAATGGACTGCTTGCCGCAGGAAGGATTTGCTGTGCCGCAGCATAGATATTCTGCTATTTTAGCTCAGGCTGAAGCTTTTATGCTGCCCTGTGGCCTTCACGATCTTGGTACCTGACATCACTACAACAGTGGCCCACTGAGCAGAGTCTGCTCCCTGACAAACCCAACCTGTAACTGTGTGGCAGTGTGCACCACGGTCTGTAAGCTGGCTCGACATCTGGCCAGCCATCTTGCCAAGAGGAGTTGAAAAAGTAACGTTGGTCCCAGTGCCATGCATGCACCATATCCATATCAAGATGTGCCACAGCTAATACTGCACTGCTGATTAGCCGTACATGAGCAAACTGCAATACGTATGCCATGCGGCACAAACACACTGTTGTTGCTGCTCCACCATCATCTGGTTGCAGCCACTGTGACTTGTGTGATTCAACAGGACCACCACACGAAGCACACCTGGTCCAGCTCATTCTGACGAGGCTGGTACCGGTGCCCAAGACAGGGCAGGGATAAGCCCAATACGTTTGCTTGGGTCACTCTCTAACCGCAATGGGACATTGCATGCAGCCACAATGGTCTTCTGCCACTTGCTAAACACACCCTTGACATTCTCAGCACCAAGCTTGGCGGTCTCTGCAGCCTGCCTGTACGCCTGACTGCCCGAATCATTACGCATATACTGCAATGTTCATTTCTGTTGGCTTTTGCGTTGCGATCCAAATACACCTATGCATGTTTTGCATCCTCTTTCAAAGTCTGAGTTGGAGGTGGAGTCTGATGATATTCTGCAAGTCGAACTTGCAGACATTCTGCCGGATTGAATCTGGCCTGTGTTTGTTTCTGTTTTTGCCCCCATGAGCCATTAGTTGGCTCCTTACGGGTGGAAACCCTTGAGGTAACTTGTAGTAGTAGTAGTAGTAGTAGTAGTAGTAGTAGTAGTAGTAGTAGTAGTAGTAGTAGTAGTAGCAGCAGTACATCACGACCGGTGATGCCCGACACTGCTTGCATCCTACTGCAGTCACTAGATGACTCTTTCAAACTCAACAACTCCATAGAAGCTGCTAGGAAAGCGTCTTTTGCTGCAGGGTGCTTGATGTACCACTTTGTACGACTGCCACTCCCATCACCAGTGACATCGCTGCTGTGGGGCCCCCGGCTTCTGCTTGAAGGCCTGGTTGCACTGCTTGCTGCTTGTGACTGTGGTCTTTTCTGCCACCATACCTTCAAATGACTGAAAGTAATATGAATTGGCATATCTAGTGCATCTAGGGCTTTCCAAACCTCTTTATCAGTGAACTTCCTGTTGCCTTCTACAAAGTACTGCTGCAACTGCCGCTCGTGCTGACTAGAAGCATCCCAGGTCTCAGCTGCTGCCTCATGCATTGCCACCACCTGCTGCACAAAGTACTGAGAGATGTGTCTGATGGTGATGTGTGTTGTATGCACTTCTGGTGCTGTGAGCAGCTCCGGACGAAGGCTCTTTCTCCAACTACCTTCAGCTTGCCATTGTTCAGGTTGTATTCTGCTATGATGACATGCTGCTGCTGTTGCCAGTGCCCCTCAAGGATCTCTGCAGCAACATAATGGCAGCCAGCACCCATGATTAGACTCATGCACAGCCCTAGTCCTGTCACAAGATGCCAGCCGTAGTCCAGAGCAGCGGGAGCATGCAGACTTGAAGTATGACCCCTACTGCTGTGTAAGTGACAACCAATGTACAGGTACTGCAACCAAACATATTACCTTTCTGAGCATCAGTGAGATCCAGGGCTGCTTGCTTGCCAGTATACCTGCCGCGCAACCACCCTCCGACTTGGTACATTGTTGATCACTTGTGCAGTGTTGATCAGGTGATAGACAGGTGGCTACACACCTGTACAGCAGCAGCACAGCGATCAGTTCAAGGACAGCAGCTGTGTTTGAAAGCTACCCTGAAGTTGAACCTACATGCACGAGTAGGAGCCCTGGCAGCCACCAGCACACAGCCTCCTGGCATTGCAACCACTGCAATTCGTGCTGTCCTGTGGCCTTCACGACTTGATACCCGACATCAACTCAACGGTGCTCTGCTTTCTAACAAACCCAAGCTGTAAGTGAGTGGCATTGTGCACTACGGTCTGTAAGCTGGCTCGGCATCCATCTTTAAGACAATGTCGTTGCTCCGGCATATGCGTGCTTCGACACTCTGCAGTCAGCTGCTAATCACCAACTGACAAGAGAGATCTATCAGTCAGTTACATGAATACATAAGCAAACACGCGTCATCACTGCATCCAACTGTACGGTGGGAAACACCTTGGGTCCCTGCCTGCCAGATACTCCTTTGGGAGGTTCCTGATATCCAAAAGGCTGAGCCGCGTGTGACATCGAGGGAGAATGACGACATCCTCGCGCGCGCATCTGCATGTTGTCGTTCCGGATATTGTGTGTACTTGCTGGTAACGCTGGTAAAGACATAGGCATCAGTGTACGTATGACGGATCCCCGTGACAATGTAATCCCTGGTGCTTTGATCCAATAAGAAGCTATTTGCAGTGTACAGCCTGCTGCGTAATGCAGCTTGAGCAGTCTTAAGACTCTCGTTCCTGCTTCAACTTGGCAACCGCGATCCAGACACAGAAGAGTGCTCACCATGGCAAGCCCCAGGCCTTTTGGTGATACCAAAGCCCATAAAAAGGTAGCTGGTGGGCAGCATTATGCAACTGCACGCTTTGACAACGAACGCAGGCAACTGGAACCCTGCTGTTGTACTGTAGGGTTACATCGTGCTGGTTTCCGGCAAGCTGGCCCCTGGGCAGGTAGAAAACAAGTTCATCCCAGTATTCAAACCCTTGGTGAGTCTTTTGTGCATTGCATACAACCACCCCGTTGATGTAGATTATTCAGTGCACTTTCTGGATCATCGTGTCACAGGTAGTGCAGCGGCATGCGATGCACAGCTGCAAACACCAATGAGCATACCAACCTGACATTGATTACGACCATGAATTTCTTGTCTGGCTGGCATAACTAGTCCTGCTGTCAGCAGCGCTGAGCGGCAGGTGTGGCCTTGATCTGCTGCTGGTAGAAGCATAATGCAGTTCTTTACATCAACGTCATGTGAGTGCGGCAACTGCCACCATACCAGGTTTACAGGCAATAGCAAGATGGGATCAGGTGCTTGTGTGCTGCCAGTGAAAGCACAAGCCCTCTGGACACTGCTCACAGAATACGCCTCACACCCGTCACCGGCTGTGTGTCTGTTGAGCATGATGGCGTACTGCTCCCCTCAGGCTGCCCATGTTGCCCAGCAAGAGGAGGGATGCTTCGCATATGAGCTGTCAGTCAATCCTGAAGACCCAGACAGGCTCATCATCTATGAGCGGTGAGAAGCAGCAGCAGCAGCAGTGCAGCACAGCAATGGAGTCAAACTCCTCTGCACAGCAGGCACCACCAGCACCAGTGCACAGGGTGTCTGGGCAGGCCCCTGGATTGCTGAGCGTTGCTACGTGGGCAGGTGTCTGGTACCTGCCACAGGAGGGTGTGCTGCGACTGTGACAAGCTGCTGATCAACTCCTGCATGACTGTGTGATGGTGTGCCTGTGTCTTGCAGGTATGTTGACAGGCAGTATGTGGAGCAGGTGCACTGGCAGTCTGAGGCATACAAAACATTCCAGAAGGCCTGTGAGGCAGCGGGAGTGGAGTGGCTGGAGAGAAGTGTCACCACATACGAGGAGCAGGACATTGGCTTCTGAAATGGTTCTTTGCAGATATTGTGTGCCGACAACAGGTAGAGCACCAACAGGAAGATTGACAGATCGAAACACTTGCATTGTACATTGGCAATGATGCAGCGCCACTGGTGATCTTGAGGGTTGGCCACACAATCATTGCAGGGTGCCCACTGCTGTTGCTGTATTGCCTGGCATCATGGCATATGGCAGGTGCCAGTGTTAGTGCAGTTTGCATAAGACACATGCATGCATCAAAGACACCGGCTTATGCTGTATACATTCTAAGCAGTGTCAGCTTGCACGATCGCAAATGTTTGTCCGGTGCCAGTTAACGACTTTCAATCACTTACAATCCAATTGATTTACCTCAAGCACCTGCGGACATCAAGAAGAGCACATACATACTGATGCACACAACACAGTCAGCACATAGTGGGATGCTTGTTCAGATGGGTTCATGTGTGCTGCATGTTTTTGCCTGGTGTGCATGGCAACTTTCACCCTTGGAATGCAGGCACTTCCTTTGCACCTGGCCGCTCAGCACAACATATAAATAAGAACAAAAAAAGCGCGAAATGTCAATTGCTGTTGTCATCAAATTACTGCATGTGTTTGTTCCGGGTAGTCTGGTGCATATGCACGTTTTTCAACGGTTTGCGCCTCATCAATGTGAAAGAAATATAGCCATGCAGCAAGGTGAAATGCTATGGCAAATGCGCTGTCATGTGTTGGTGTGTCTCAGCTGCTTGTGGGCTGACTGCCCTGTGGTGTTGACCAGCTGCTGCCGGTGTGCTCGACCATGTGCCGCTGGTGCCTTTGCGCAGTCAGCGGGCGCCTGTGATGCAGCCCTGGCTCCCTTGTTGTCCCACACTAAGAGTGGGTCAGCACACGTCACAAGGGAGCATCAGCGCTGTTGTTTGTTTCAGCCTGCCAGGCGCCCATGTATGTCACTGTAGAGATTACAATGTTGCTCAGATCCTATGGGAGATAATCAAAAGGCTTTAAATTGCACTGAGCGGCCCTGACTACAGCAAAACACCGTGTTTCACAGGCTGTGACTGCAGTGACTGCATGGCTCTATTTCTTTTACACACATGGCATGTGTCACAGCAGCTGCCAACTTGGTAACTCTCTTATCAGGGCGAAGAGTACTGTAATAAACCTTTGTGGTGTGGTGCAAGCAGTCCATTTGACTTCGTAGCGCAAGCTTGACTATGGACTTTCAGGCTCAATGCAATTAGAGGCTCAGCGCAAGCTGAATAGCTGTGACACGCTGCATTGTAAGAGTGGAGCCAATGTCTACTTGAACGAGCGTTAAGTGGTGTTTGAGCTTGCCATGCCTTTTAAAAGGGCATGGAGTACATTCAATGCTGCAGCAGGGTCCACCTAGTGCCAGCTGGCAGCAGTGACTCATCGAGGCCATCGCTTGCGGTGGGCATGGCTGCTTATCACTCAAGCCCTCCTGATAAAATGCCTCCCTTTCAACAAACAAGCCATTTTCGGGATGAATGAACGTTCTTGTCAACAAGGGGCTTCTGGTGACATTACTAACCACTCAGCCTGACGCCCTTGGACTCCGCATGTGCATTGTCAGACTGCAAATGTATACTGGCACACCTATGCATTTTATAAATTATACGAAGCAACTCTGCGTACGAGAACGTGCCCTGCTTCTGTTGAAGCATACTGCTCCCATGCGGGCTCTTGCAAAGGCCATACAGGGGGAGAGAGTCAACACGGTGGTTAAATGTAGCTCTTTTCATGCACTTCGATCATGTAGTCCATCGTCGGCCCAGGTTCCACAAGCCTACCCTCCCTCTCGAACGCCCAAATGTTCGCAGAGACGTGTTGCGAGGTGTTTACGCCTTTAATGCTGTGTCCTGAGCGAGACAGCGAAGCAGCATGCATTGTCCTTCATTGCTTAATAGCAGCTGTCCTCAGCAGTCCACGCAGTTGACTTTGGCCCTCTCCTGCGCTTCCAAAAGCCCCCATATCGTTACGCAGGCGTTTTTGAGAACGGGATACAGTCATGCAGCCATGCAACGAATGTGATCCAGGTGCAAGGCTTCCCTGCTTACGACTTGTTGCGGGTGGTGCAGGTGTGTGAGTGTCAGCAGTGGTCAGAGCAGCATCGACGGGGACAATGGCCCAGACGACTCGTTTCAGATGCAACAGAATGCATCAGACCACGATCCAGTAGCAACCACAACAGCATCTGAAGGCAGCGAATCACAGCAGCAGCAGCAGCAGTCACAGCGACACCAGCAGCAGCAGCAGGAGCAGCAGCAAGCCAGATCCCCGGATGACTTACAGCTGGAGTACCTCAGGGCTCAAGCTGCAAAGCTACAAGCCTTGGAACAATATCAGCAGCTCATGGCACAGTACGAGGCGCCAAGTAGCAGCAGTAGCAGTAGACAACCTAGCGGAGATGAAACAGCGGCAGCAGCAGCAGATCAACGGCAACAAGGCGGCACAGCTGCTGATATTCCTGTGCTTGATGCAGCCCTGCTCATAGCCAAGCATGCACATCCAGACTTGGAACCCCAGGCAGTACGCCAGCAGCTTGATGAGTTGGCAGCTGAAGTAGCTGCATCCCTCCCTGATGGTGTCCGGTACCCGCTGCGCATCCTCAAGGAGATCAATCGTGTGTTATTCGAAGTACATGGCTTCAAGGGCAATGAGGAGGATTACTACAACCCCAACAACAGCTACATCAACAAGGTGCTGGAAACAAAGAAAGGTGGGTGGACTCAGCCACAGAGGTCCAGGGGCTCTGCCCAGCAGACAGTTTGCCAGCAACAGAAAGTGCAACAGTACTTTTTCATGGCCTTGTGTGAAGCTGCTTGAGCTGCAGTGTGATGTGGAGGCTCTTCTCCTTGTATGGAACAGAGTGTGTTATGTCTGTTGGCATAATCCTGTAGCACCATCGACCCCGCCAGTTCAGCGGCCAACACTGGCTGCACAGCTGGCGTGATTAATTCATTCAGCATTGTACACTGGCCTGTTGACCCGAACCCTCTTACCCCCCCCCCCTCGTCGTCTTGTGCCGCTCCTGCTGCCCTCTCCACCACCATCACCGCTAGCAGGCATCCCCATCAGTCTGTCTCTGATCTACATTGAGGTTGCTGCTCGTCTTGACCTGCCCATGGCCGGAGTGAATCTGCCTGCACACTTCATGATACGGCCACAGGTGAGCGGCAGAGGACAGGGGTGCCACAAAGGTCTGTGTTGGTTCCAGGCAAGAACACTCAGGCTGACACATCATTGTGCTGCTTTCACATTCGACGTCCTCTTTGATCACAGGAGGGGAGAGGCCGTGTGGGTGTTGTTCTGCTGCATGGCTGGCTGAGCCTGAGCCTCCACCTTTCAGATAGCGTGTTTGTTGTTTGGCTGCATGCAAGGGAATATTCAACGGCACTGGATGCTGTTCACGTTGAAACTGTTGGTGCTGGTGTAGGTTGAAGGCATGGAGTTGCTTGTTGATGCCTTTCATGGTGGTGAGCTGACAGCACTGGAGGATGCTGAGGAGGTGCTGGGGAAACTGATTGGGTATCAGGTACAAGCCTCATCACCTGCGGCGGCAGCTGACACCACATCAAGTGACACTTGTGTTTACAATTTATCCAGTTTTGGTATGTAAGCACCTTCACGAATTTGGCCGTCATGCCAGAGCCAGACAGTGAGTGTTGGCGGAGTTCTCCAGTTGTGTTGGACTGCGCTTCACATTGCTGTCGTAGGTGAAGCTTGATCCGCGCTTTGTTCGCGGTGACACCCCTTATTTCAGCAGTAGACAGCTGCTGCTGCGGCTTCTGAACAACCTGAGGCAGATCTACATGACACTGAACATGCCGGAGGAGGCACTCTGGATTGTAAGGTGGGACACACAAGCAGGTTGACTTTTGCTTGTGTTTCTGAGCATGCTCCTAGAGTCTGCTGGCCATGTCAAGACACGCCTTGCATGACCTTTTCTTCCTTGCAGCATGTTGACATAGGCTGCTCCTGGCACTGCACTGCTTGACACCCCCCCCCCCCGCGGGGGAATTTGATGGTGGTTTGTGTGTTGTGCCCGTGTTCATGGGGCAAGCCTATTGACAGACATTGTGTTCTGCAGGTTCATGCGCGCCACAGCCCCCAAAGGCGCTCTGACAGAGTTGCAGCGTGATGAGGGCATGTGTTTGTACGGCCTTGGGAGGTTCCATGAGGCATCAGAGGTGTTGGTGGACTACCTCAACACATCAACAGACAATGGTGATGTGGATGTCGTGAAAGCAATACTGATGCGTATCAGGGACACAACTGCAGCAGCAAAGCCAGCAGATGACATGGAGGGACGCAGTACAGACTACAAACAGCGCTGACTGGGGTCAGGAGTGTGCGGCCAAGCCGAACAGTGGAATGTGGGTGGGACCAACACAGCCAATGAACTTCGAGTCCTGCATCTGCTAGCCAGCCCACTAGTGGTGTAGCGCTGGCAGTTGCCAGCTTGCAAGCTTATGATGATATTGACGCAGTATTGCACTATAGCTAGTGTGGGTTGGGCGGATTCTGGAGTCGTGACCCATTGACTAATACTGTTAAACGTCTGTAGACGACAGCTACCACGAAACGTAATGTAAGCCGGCTGATTGGCCGATGTCAACCTTGGACTCGACTGCGCTGCGCGAACCATTGACGAGATCTGATCCCGATGTTACAAGAAGAAGCCTGTAGTGTTCTTAATAGAAGCAAAAAAGGACTGAAGTTATTGTCCCTATCTCCAGGAGGGGGAGAGTGTGCGAATGTTAGAAGTCAGGATGACAACCATAGCACTCTTGATTATCCCACCACTTGTTGGCCCTCCTGCTGCCACTGCTTGGCAGGTTCCCAGCCCTTCACCAACCATAGCACTCTTGATTATCCCACCACACTTGTTGGCCCTCCTGCTGCCACTGCTTGGCAGATCCCCAGCCCTTCACCAACCATAGCACTCTTGATTATCCCACCACTTGTTGGCCCTCCTGCTGCCACTGCTTGGCAGGTTCCCAGCCCTTCACCAACCATAGCACTCTTGATTATCCCACCACTTGTTGGCCCTCCTGCTGCCACTGCTTGGCAGCTTCCCAGCCCTTCACCAACCATAGCACTCTTGATTATCCCACCACTTGTTGGCCCTCCTGCTGCCACTGCTTGGCAGGTTCCCAGCCCTTCACCAACCATAGCACTCTTGATTAACCCACCACTTGTTGGCCCTCCTGCTGCCACTGCTTGGCAGATTCCCAGCCCTTCACCAACCATAGCACTCTTGATTATCCCACCACTTGTTGGCCCTCCTGCTGCCACTGCTTGGCAGATTCCCAGCCCTTCACCAACCATAGCACTCTTGATTATCCCACCACTTGTTGGCCCTCCTGCTGCCACTGCTTGGCAGATTCCCAGCCCTTCACCAACCATAGCACTCTTGATTATCCCACCACTTGTTGGCCCTCCTGCTGCCACTGCTTGGCAGGTTCCCAGCCCTTCACCAACCATAGCACTCTTGATTATCCCACCACTTGTTGGCCCTCCTGCTGCCACTGCTTGGCAGGTTCCCAGCCCTTCACCAACCATAGCACTCTTGATTAACCCACCACTTGTTGGCCCTCCTGCTGCCACTGCTTGGCAGGTTCCCAGCCCTTCACCAACCATAGCACTCTTGATTA